>JANIJG010021129.1:0-30680 GCA_024611175.1 Megaceryle torquata
ATATATATATATATATATATATTTGTCAAGGTTATTTTTCTGTCAGTCACTCCTACTGGTCAAAAAAAAGAAGTCAAAATAAGATTTTTAAATAGTGTCTTTTGGGAATCCAAATTTCTGTGAAAGGCACTGTAAGACATCTGGTAGAACAATGTCAGAGAGGTAAGCTCTGAAAAATCCCCAGGGAGCAATGGGCCTTAAAGATGAAGCCATGGACAAAGAAACACGGACAACTTAATATGGAGGCCAAACACATTGGGGCCTGTAACTAGTGTTTCTATCTTTGCATTGATATGAGAAAGACCAGATGAGACCCGTGGGTGAAACTGCATCAATACTTTAGCCTGGAGAGGAAAATATCGTTAGTCAGCCTTGCACCAAATAAAGAAGCAAAGGCACTGTCAGGCTGGGGAGGTACAAGGATGTAGGACTGTGGGGGTTTGTGTGTGTTGGGTTTGTTTGTTTTGATTTTGTTTTGTTTATTTGATTGTTTTATTTGTTTGTTTTGTCTTTGTTCTCCTCTAGGAAAAGGAAAAAATTAAAATCACTTCTCTGCCTCAACTCAGGGAGGACCCTGCAGACCAGAAACATATCATGTGGCATAACAACATGTGATGGTGGCAGGTAAAACCTTTTACCAAAAGCTTAAACTTCTCAGTGCCTGTAGTATTTACCATTATATATAAATTCAGAAAGATAATTTTCCAACCTTTAGGGATTTAAAATCCAAGGTCCTCTCTGATTTACCAGCAAGGAAAATCTTTTAGTAACACTTCCATGGTGACTTTTCAGCATACCCTCAGTGTTAAAACTGCTTTTGCTTTGTTTGTAATAACAACAGGGTAGACAGACTAACAAGAGACACGAGCTGGGTAGCTGCCTGTGTTTTTGTTGTCACTTTTTCATTAAGGAAGGTCATTTGCTCATCTTCTTCAACTAATGAGCATGGTACCTGAAGCTACCTTGCATTTACAATAGGGAGAACTAAGAAGGCAGAAGAAACAAAGGTGTGGTGGGTTGTCACCAGTGAAAGCCTGTGGTGTACCAGTGCAGATCCTAAGGCAGACAGGAGGTTCTTCAGCACTGCAAGGACACATCTGTGGGTCTACTCCAAATCACCCATGTCCCTGTGCCACGGTCTGGACCAGCATCTCTATCATCATGTGCTGCCAGATGTGCATCCCACAAAACCCACAGGCACATATGCAGACAGATGTATTTAATTAACTGGTATGCACCCTGCTTTCATAACCCACTTCAGGTGCATCCAGAAAGCCTGTTTATTGCCAGGATTGCTGTGCCCACAAAACTTCATAGAGACAAGTACAACCCCACTCTTCTACAACATTGTGCTTGGTCTTATTTCTCGTGTAATAGCACAAAATACATGTCTCTAAGAGCAAGGTAGATGAATGACTCTTACATTGTCACAAGATTAAGAGCTACAAACTCCTGTAATTTCAACAAGTTACAGGCTCCTGTACTTTCCACACCAGTTTGTTCACACCAGAAAGCGTTCAGGAGCCACCTTGGACACCAGAAGACAGGTCTTCCACATGGTTTGCTGTGTTACCATCTCCTATATCATTCAAGGGGGGAAGACGTGTTAGTCTCCTCATCTGTTAGCACTGTGAAGAAATACACCAGGATACTGAGGGAGAAGTTTTAAGGATGTCATCATTGAGAAAATAAAATGCTTTATCAATTTTATCATTAGATGAGATTTTCTGCTACTGGATGTTGTTTGGGGTTTTGGTTTGTTTTTTTTTCATTTGAAACATCGATTTGCAGTAATGGGCAGATGTTAGAAGAGATTAAATAAGGTGTATTATTAAGATGGTAAGCAGTGACAGGCTTTTTTTTTTTCAGCGACTCCAGCAGTATAGCCATTCATGAGCAATGTTGCCTAATTAGCATTCACTACTTACCCCAGGGAAGGGAAGCCCTGAGAGCTGCCGCTCTTCTGCTCCTCCTCTTCAGGATGACAAACAAAAGCAGCCAAAGCAGCTGCTCTGAGTCACTGGCTCCTTCAAAGTCGAGGACAGAATGAACACTTTCTATTCTTTACTTACTGCTGGTTTATGTACAATGTAAGTTCAATTAAATAATACATAAATATATTATTTCCTCTCTAGTCTCTAACATATCTTCACTATTATTGCTACTGAATACTTTAAATAGTAGATTCCTGCCTTTTTGAAGCTACTTTGGAAACCTTGTGCATTGTGGTATAAAAAATAGGAAAACCTCTTAGTAGAGTTCTGACTATGTCTTCCTATAGCTTTTATAGAAAGAAAAAATATTATTCTAGTAATATTGGAATTCAGAATTAGTTTCTCAGATTAGGAAATATTAAACAAAAATTTCCTGTTAGTTTTAGAAGGGGCTCCTTTCAGGGTCCCATCATAAGTGAAAATTTCTTCACAGCCACAGATCTTGCTGAACTGAAAGTCTAAACCAGCATTTTTTGGCATGTATAAATGATGTTATACTCAGGGTCAAGATGTTAGATGTAAACCAACACTGTTTTGACTATATGAAAAAATAGTAAAATTTCAACTCTGCGGCAATATATAAAATTCACAAATGTTTACTAATGCACACAAGCAACACAAATCAGAAATCCTTTTTTTTTCTTTAGACATGCATTGGATTTTTCAGACATCATATTACCGTGCAATAAAAAAGCCCAAATCACTTATCAAAAATACTGCCAATGAAAAACAGGATTGCCACTTTGCTGGTGGTCTTAGCAGATAAAGCAAAATTGCCGCTATACATCATCCTTAAAAGAAAGACAATACCAAAAGGGAAGCTGCCAGAAGGTGCCATTTTCAGATGTCAAGATAAGGGATGGATGTCTGAATTAATGCAAAACTTGTTGCATGCTGTCTGTAACAGGCAACCTGGTGCCCTGCTAAAAGCAGACAGTGATGCTTGCACTTGGGTGCATTTCTAGGGTGTATAACTGAAGGAACCTAAAAGAAACTTAAGAACACAAATGCTAGTCTTCAGAGTATTCCTGGAGGCAGCTGCTATGGGTTCTTGATGGTGCTGTAAGCAGCCTTTAGAACTGTTTCTCTGTATGGAGAAAGAATGCAGATACTGGATCCTGGGGTCAAAATGCCAACTGGAAAAATCCATTAACTGTAAGGGCATTAATTGAGAAGCCACTTTTGGCTTTCCTGGAATAAGGTCTTCTAGGAAAGAATCACTGGTGTCCGTGTGAAAAGACTGTGTAAGTACTGTATTTCAGATACCAAGGATGGGAATGTTGATGCCATTATGCAGGACGACAAAGCTAGTGAGCCCTGCAAGAAGTAATGATAATATTAACAACAATACTAAGAACTACAGTGATTGTAGGGATGAGTAAGTGTTTCACTGGCAAAACAAGTGCCCACCAGGACTGGGGCAGGTTTCAGCACATAAGGAAGCACAGTTTTGGAGAGGTTTGTTTGTATTACATATAACTGTGGTAAACAACAAGATTACAAGGAGTGGTTGTCTCCAAAACTAGCTGTACTCTTGGGAGCCCGAGAAAGGCCACTGGGGAAGCTGTGATGCTTTGCCTGGGCTGGCATATAACATCTTTCTGAACCTTTCTGTATATGGCTAGTGCTTGGGTTTACTGGACTTAAATACATTAGCCAAAGCTGTCTTAAGCTCATCTGTGTTTAATGGTACATTTGCATCTATTATGAACTTCTGTAAATGGATGGGAATTAACCATTTCATTTTGACAGTCAAATATGCTTGACTGAGTGTCTGAGAAATTGAAATGAATATTCTTCTGGTCACTAACTTTTCAAAGAAGTTACTCTTCAGCAACCTAAAATGTCTTGAACACACCGTTCTTATGCTGAAGAGTGTGTCTATACTGCTTTGCTTTCCTGTGTCTCTACCTCATTATGTTTTCAAGTTGTGCTTTCTTTCACCGCCAGAATTGTATTTCTGGCACAAGAGTGGCAGCTGCTCACCTTGTGCTGGCGCCTCCTCATGGCTAATGAAGTTCCACATCCCAACATGGAGTCTCATTAAGTTTTCTGTGTACCTTGTCTTGTTCAGAGAGGTGAATGGTCCAGAGCAGAGTTATCTTTGAACAGGACACCTTGGTATCCTGTAGCTCAGAGCTGCTCATGCACCCTTTTTCTGTGCCATCAGACCACTGCAGAGCCATCAGGGATGGGAGAGAATTCTGTGCTGTAACTGCAAAATCAGTTCTGTGACGCTCCTGCCATAAGGCTGTCATTCCTACAAAGCCATGATATGTTAAAAAAAATACATTAAAAATCTAAATATTTAACATCTGCTTCCTATCAGAAGTGTAAATCCAGGGGCTGAGGGCATCTGTGTCTATAGCAAGACAACAAAAAGCTGAATTTAAATATTAGTCATATTCCTTCACCTGTAACATGACCATGCTTGAGTTGGCCCTAAGCTGGTTTTAAGAAAAGAGCATTGTAGTGCTAAATATATTTAATGGTTAAATCTTTAACTGAAATTTCACCAGTCATGTACAAAGCCAGAGTAATACCTGAGTTACATTTCTCCTGACTTACACTCTTCAGAAATGAAAGGTGAGATGTCTTGCTAACTGGTGCAGTAATTAATCTCCAAGAGAGTAGAAGATACAACATTAAATTGGAGCTCAGGTTACAGAGATGAAATCAAATGAACAAGTTCAATGTCTCATATCTTACCACTTATTCCACAAACTGTCTGAGTACATCAAGAGATTTAATTAATTCTGAGATTCCCTGATCAGCTGCAGAAAAAAGACAAAACACAGTGTATGGCAAAAGAGTCCTAATCAGACTGACCTGCTATGTGGTACCAGAATTATTGGTGTACCCTACATTTATGCTGCAGATGATATACTGTCTCTGTGTCAACTGTGCTGAAATTTAGACCCACACCATAGGTTCTTGTACTCAGAAGGGTATTTAGAAGAATCTGAGAAGACCTTAACTGATCAATTTGTCAAGGAAAAAAATTTCGCCATTAAACTTTAAAGAAAAGGAGTTCCTCACAAAATGCAAGCCTCTCCCAGCACAAGCTCTTTTTAGAGATTGGCTAGGATTTCTGTGCTGGCCACCCCCAGTATGAACCCTGCCGATGACAAGTTCTACAGCTCAAGGTCCTGTGGAGGAATGAGTGAAGCTTGAAACTGCTCCAGGTGGAAAAGGAGTACCTTCTCCCTTCCATGGCATTTGACTAGACAGATGGATTTGCCCCCTTCCGAGCCAACAGCTCAGCAGACAGTAGTGCCACACAGGATCTGTATCCATGCTGCCCCAGGTGAAGCTGCCTGAGCACCATGGGAGTGGCAGGATCAAGCATAGCATGGGGCAGCACCTTCAGATTCTGGTTTAATTACGTGCTCTTTTGACTTCTGCAAAGGAATGGAAGCATGTTTTTTGAAAAGTGCCACATTCAGAGAGAAATCACTGTATGCTGAGGAGTTTAAGTGGGGTATGGTTTATTTAATTCTCTTTTCTCCGCATAGCAGCTGGGCTTTGTATCTCAACTAATTTAGGTAGGAAGCTTGTTTTTATTCCATTAACTTGCAGCATGAATGTCACCAGCCATAGCTGATAGCAGTGACCACTGCCAGAAAGCCATCAACATTTTTATGTTTGTAGATTCACAGTACTCCTTATTATGCCTGCAAAACACATAGCAGCAGATCCACACAATTTATCCTAGAGCAGGAGCTACTTAATGCTCCAGTGTGTTAAAAATGCAAAAGTGAAAAAACCTGATCTTTCCTTCATTGCTTAGACAGCTGCCGTCACTGGGGAAGGACTAAATTCAGAGCCTGTGACAGTGTTTTCTGATGAGCTATTGGACCATTAGAGACTTACCATGTTCACCTGGGGAGGAGCACACCTGTTCAGTCAACCCATGTGCATGATAACATATGATAATAGTGCATCAGTGCTTCTGGGGACTGTCTTTGCACCCAGACTGCTGAGAGATCATTCCATCTATAATGCCTACATGAGTAAGCAGGGTCCTCTGCTTTGAATACTGTTAGAGCTTATTTTTTACTCTTTTCACATGCTCAGTTCAGCAAGGAGAAGTTAAGATCTTGGTCTAAATTCTCATTGATCTTTTTATTTCAGAAGCTCTTTAACTACTCTACAATAGCTGAGAATTTGACTAGTTTTCTACATCGTGTTGGTTGTTTAAGGATCAGACAGAATATTGTTTTTTCTTCAGGGGTTGATAAGTTCAGTCCTCTGAAGATGCTGTTGACTACCATTAGTAGTGGGTTCATTTGTTCTCTGCTGGACACTGTCAGCCAGCAGGGGTTTAGGCTGTTGTGCAGCTCCCAGATCAATTATTTCTTAGGGATCTTTGTTTAATATAATGGGGTCAAATTCAGACTGTAGGTGGCTGATGATTTCTGGTCCAATTTACAATAGCCTATCTGCAAGCCCACCTTGAATCAAGTTAATCTCTTTTGTGAAATAAAATGAAAACTCTACAAAGTGTTCACTGTTTGGGTCCACTATTTGTTTTTTATCATGTGAGCTGATTAACAAGTTTTTCTATTCGAAAGGGTTCTGACATATTTATGCATCTGTGTTTACAGAGGAATTATTTTTACTTCCCATAATGTAATGCACTACAATGGAAAGTCTTTCTGCTGAAAGATGAAATGAAGAAATGAAAATAGGTTTATTACTACCAATATCTACCGCTAACTCTTGTGAATATTAAGTTTACAATTAATATAATATTTCTGATCACTGTTAAGAGTGTGATTTGGTCTTTAGGAGTCCACAGCACTCTGGTTTGTCAATATATAGCATTGTGGACAAGCAGTTAGCTTTTTAGAGCAGGTACTAAGTTGCCACCTTGGCTAACTCACAAACACTGAAAGGGACTGTGAGAGTTAACTGCTTCAGCTCATCTCAAATCTTTAGGGCTGAAGGACACAACTTCTGGAGCATCATGGAGAGGTGATACTAGGTGTGATACTATCCCTGGGATTATGCTGAAAGCTCTGGGGATTCAAGGACCTTTGTAGAATAAACCTCTCCATTCGTTTGGACATGAGATAGTGTGCTGCAAATCTTAGTTTTGCTGAAATAACAACATCTAACTACAGAGAAAATTTATGACAGATTTTGTGTATAGACCTAGTGGTAGGCATAACCACCTGCTTGCAAAGGAGGAGCAGGAAGGCTTTGCAGTTTTCTGACATATGCCACCTTTTCTTCTTGTTTTTCCTCGTGTAGCAGTTAAAGTAGTAGAGACAACACTGTTGATTCTTTCTTCATGAGATAAACTTCTTTATGGCATTAATGGATGCAGTTTGCAAACAGGAGGTAAGTTGGGAAAAAACACAAAGCTTACTATTCAGAAGGAAAACTAAACTAGATATTTTATCTTTGAAAATTATCTCAATATCAAGTAAATAAGATGGCAAAACTAACTGTAGTTTGGGGTCAGTTTCTGTTCAGTCTTTTTTCAGGAAAACTGAATAAAAAGTTGAAACTGAATAAAGACTATGAGGATGCGAACAAATTCTTCAAGCTGCCAGAGGACAGCAAGCTTGGCAAGACATTGGAGAAGTTTCTAGGTGCCTCTGTATTTGATATTTACATCTTACATGTCTTTATTTCTTATCTTTATTGTTATTCCTTATTTCTACTGTTCCACTTTGAGCATGCTTTCATTGTCCTTTCACTCTCTTCGTGTTCCAGTTGCTAATATACAAGAAATATAACTCAGGTCTAAGAAAAATTGAGAACCTTGAAGGTAATAAGCCTGAAAAGTTAAATGTGATACTGCGAGTAAAATATATTGAACTAGCAGTTCAGTTAAGGTTTTGGCAAAATGTCTCATGTAAAAGTTAATAGAGCATTAGCAAAAGAATGATTAAGAAACTGGCTAAACATACCTGGCTGAGCTGAATGGGAAAGTTATTGATGAGAGAGTACTGGTTCAAAGGCTGATCAAATCTAAAGAGTTGAAAAAAATGTTTTCATTATTACCTTGACACAAAACAGATGTGTTAATGAACTCTGCAGCTGATGCAAATTTGTAAGGCACTGATGGCTGGGAACATGTCTGGAATACTGTATAGGCAGAACCTAAGGGGAAAAAAGTTTAAGGGGGAAAAAGTTCCTAAGGGGAAAAAATTTAACAAACTAAATGCAATGTTAAAAAGAACTGTGGGTGTAATCTGGAATTTCATCAGAAACATCAGACAAAGTCATCCTTTAACCAGCCAGCATATACAACTCCAAGCCACCAATGCAATAGGTCTGGTAAACATTCGTGTTTCCATCTAGGTTTCTGCACATTATTGTATTTTAGAACGTAGGTATGCTCCAGGTGTACAAGACTTGATTAGCCTAGTAATAATAAGGTTGAAACAGATATATGATACTGTGTTTGCATATACCAAAGAAAAAAAGAGAAAAAAGAGTTCATTTAAAAATTGATGCCAAATAGAAAAGGACTAATTTTGGGCCAATCTAAAATTAAAATGGAAAATTAGAAGAAGGGTCATCCAACTCACCAGAAACCAGTTTTAAATAACATTCCACCAAAGGGAAGCAGAATGTGGGGAACATGTGTGATTTTAAGGTGGATCACTTACAGTGACATTATTATTTGTGGTATCAGCTGGCTTCAGAGCCCTCTCTGGTGATGGTTTTTTCATTTAACAGTTTGGCTAAACTGCAGTAGCACATTTTCCTTGAGTGCATCTTCAGCTCCTCTCAGAAATCAAAATTGACCACTAAACTCATTACCCAGAAAAGATAGTCAAAACTCTTTCATTTGTACACTGTGATATTAACTTTCTGCAGACTTGCAGTCTCACAAATGCAGTTCTTAAGATATCATTTTCACCTTTTGGATCCTCTATTTGCCTCTCTTTCCAGAGAAAAGAGGACTTTCCTGACTTATAGACCTCACTGTTCTTTCCATGAATGCTTAGGCAAACTATCAGCAAGCATGAAATGCTTGAGGAAGGGAGTACACCAGCACTGGGGAGGAGAATACATTGCCATTAGGAAGGAGCAAGTGTGACTGTTTCCCTGTTTTTATCTATGAGCTGCCAGACCCATCCTGCCCAGAGCTGTTCCTAGCAGGCACCAAAGAATGGTGCAACAACACTGCGGTTGTATACTGTGGTTTTCAGACTCCAGGGTAGAAGACATTCCCCTGAAATTTCACGTGTTTTCCATTGGTTTCTTTCTAGCTCACTGGAAACAATGGCAAAGCCAAACAGCCAGAGTTCTGATTCTCCAGGGTAACTATGTAGATAGCAAGTTACACAAGGTGCCTTCGACTTAGTAAAACCCTTATGCCACATAACTGCTGGGTATCCCCCTAAAGGAACAGGCTTAGAAAGATGATGTAACTTTTCTTTTTCTTTTTTTTTTCTTTTCTTGTAGGAGAAAAAAAAAAAAAAAGCTGCTGAAACACTTTGCATGCATGAGCCACCCTCAGGCACTTGGTGGAGGTAAACTTCTCAACTGTCAGAAAGTCAAAAAAATTGCTGGACCTTTTGGTACAAAAGATCATCCTCTTAAGGATACTTAAAGGCTGGGTAGGAGTCCCCTGTGTGAATGTATCCAAGTAATTATAGCTTAAAGTTATACTAATCACGCCTAATAGAGAGGGACTGTTCCTCCTGCTGTGTCCCTCACTGCTCCCAGATGAGAACTATCCCAACAATTTGGGATTAGCAAAAACACTTGTTATACTATTAGCTTCATAACTTTATTAACATCTTTGATTATAGAACAGATGGATGAATCTTAATCATTCTATAATGGAAGATTAAATAGCTTAAATTATATCAATCATATTTAAGTCTTTGCTTAATAAAACAACAATTTAAGTTGGGTCATCAGTAGGGTTTGAACCCAGGGCCTTCAGATTAGCAGTCAAGACTTCCTCCATGAAAAGAGTAAACTCATTAGCTGCTTGCAGTTGTATACTTGTATCTATGTACACTGGGCATTAAAATATGACACACGCTGTGCCAGTGGATTACACATTGAATTTTGAGATTAAGAATTCCTAGGTTCCTTTTGTGCCTGTTAGAAGGAGTTTTGCCCCCTGAATAAAATAGGCAATGAGAAATGGGTCAGCTGGTGACAGTGTTCAGTTATGTTTTTACATAAATCTTGTGTAATTGTTCAGGTATCAAAAGACTTTATAAACATGTCTGGATTCGTTATCTTTGGTTCAGAGACATGTAAGAGCCAAAGATGCATATTTGGAGTATGCACTCTGAGATCCAGACAACAGTTATTGAATCTCCATCCTGTCATTATGAGCAGAATATAACTATGAGAATATGGTAAAAACTGTATGGATTGGTTACAATATAATTTTTGTTATTTATTTCAGATAAACTGGTTCACTGTAAACAAAAGTTTTTAGAGGACTTTTTTTTCCTCTATATGATTTTTGCTGTGCTACCTAAACCTTAGGTAACCTCAGATACTCTTTATGACCTCCCCTGGGGTCAACACTGGTTTGCACTGACCTAGAATCATAACTGCATCTTATTAAAGCCTTTTATCTGCCACCTTATCAGTCGCCTTATTGGAGACAACACACCAAACTTTACTGAAGGTGACAAATAACACCACTGACTCTAGAAAAGATGTGTTATTCTCTGAATATTTAACAAAAAGTCCATTAGAGAGTGGCTCATAAAATCATGTGAAAAACAGATCTTAACTGTAAATTTGAGTGCAATATGTTTACAATATCAGCCTTCAGCAAGCTTTGATTTCATGATTGTGTGCAGAGAATAGATTTGTTCATTATTGTAAATAATGTTGGGCTAACAGAAAATGCATGACTGTTGCTTCACACTGTTAACACGGAGCTGCAACTCCAAGACTGAAAGTTAAGCATGTGAAGAGATCAGCCACTGCTACGGAGTTTGAGAATATAACCTCCAAAAGCAAAAAGCCCAAGAACACACTGATGAATGTGTTTGGCTCCAGTTTAGTGGGAATAGAAGCTACTAATTCCTCATCAAAAACCCTTCCTGTGGCATCATTTGGCTTCCTTGGGGGATCTAAAAGCAGGTCGAGCTCTAGGTAACTTTGGAAAACTCACAATAAAAGGTACAATTGCACAGTAGCTCCGTAGCTGTATATTAAGTGCTATAATTCTGCAAACTTTGCAAGTTTGCCCATCAGTCTTCCTCAAAACTTTACATACATCCTTAAGATTAAAATTTTATTTGGAGATGCCATTTCACTTTACTGTGAATCAGTACATCAGCTCTTCTGTAAGTGCACTCAGTTGCTCCCTGAAGAGAGAGAAACTTAGCGGTGATATATATATATTTCCTGCTCATTACACTGTAAAAACCCTTGGAGAACTGATACATTGATTAGCACCAGTCAGAAGTGCATCTTTGACTTGATCAATACATTTGTGTGTTGCAGACTGGCTAATGGCAAGTGTCAGAGTGCCCACCTGTTTGAAATAATTGCAGGATACAAGCATTAGCCTATTGAAAGAGCACATTTATTGGGCACAAAGAAAAATTTATGATCTTCAGCTATACAGCCTGTGCAATAACAGTAACTGCCAAGTAGAGAAGAGATAGTTCAGCTATATTAAAATAGCAGGTAAATCTGGAGTCTGGGGTTTGCTCCAGGTATTTAAAGACCTGAGCAGAGCATAATGAAGGAACAGATGTACCACTTCAAGCTGGTGTGGTACATGAGTAGCCTCAGAGGAGTGTTGGAACACAAAACAAAAAAAATACAACTCTGATCAAAAATATATATCCAAAAGTTCAGAAAATACACATGCCTGTTTACAGAGACCCTCTGTATTGGAGTCTTTGAAGTTTGATATAGATGTGCCATAACTGTAATTCATATCAGTCCCTCAGGATAGGGTACTTTATTATGCTTTTGTAAATTTTGGGGTTTTTTTTCTTAAAATAGCTTTTCCAGGTGAACTGAAACACTTTGTGGGTTGTTTTTAAGTACTCTGATCCTTCTGACTGACCATGGTTTCAATTTTAAGCTTACAAAATGGAGGAGGAACTCCCCTTTTTGTTAATCCTGTAAAGCAGCAGATAGAAAATTCTCACTTGACATTAAGTCAGGTTGCCATGTTGGCATGCAGGAAATAAATATTTCCCAGGAAAACACATAACCACCATGGTAAGGTTATTCTAAAATGAGCTGCTCTCAGCATTTTCTACTGCTGCTATTCTACTCCAAATGGCCTGTTTTCATACTCGGTGGGAGATAACTATTCTCTTGTGGTTCCACATCTCACTTGGTAGAGGTTATGTCTAGTTTCTGGTATTTCAAGGCATAAATAAGCATGACTTTCCAAGCAGAACAGAGGAAACTCAGAGCAACCAAGCTGCGAAGAGCCCTGGACCAGACCTGCTCACTTGCCTTTCTTGGAGGGGACAAGAGATGGCCGAACACATCCCAATGTGTGAAGGTGGAATGGGAATAACTTCCAATGAGAGACAGCCTGTGTTGGACTGAACTGCCTTAGATATTTCATACGGTTTTAGGGTTCAGTCATGAAACTCTACAGCTGCCAAAGCTGAATCACTATGGCCAGGAAAACACAAATTGAAGGAAACAGCCATCTGAGGTAAGTGCACAGTGAGGTGCTGGTGGCCTGAGTGGGTGTCCTGACTTCCCTTAAAAGAGCGTGACCAGAAGTGAAGAGTTCTTTGATCTAAAACCAATTTAATTTTTGTTACTTCAAGAGGATTTCTTTCAATGTTAAAGCAGCTAAACTAATATCTGTGCCCAGTCTGTTTAAGACAAAGTGTTTCTACAGCCCTGTCTCAGAGGTTATAACATTGTGGTTTTCTCCTCGCCCAAACAGATCACCTTATCAGCATAAAGCAGGGAGACTAGAACTTGAATAGTAATCTCTAGTTTTAGCGTGATTAAGACTCAGGGCCTGTACTAAGTTTGTCACATGCCTTTGTACAGATGACAAATGTAGGTATTTGAGATCATTCTCTGAAACCAGATGCACTGATGTTTTGTGCTAGTTTGATGGAGGTAAAACCTGGTCTTGGGAGGAACCCTCTTAATTATAGGTTAAGAGATGCCACCTGAATTCAGACCCAGCACCTTGAGTTATTCCTTGAAATAAGATCAGGTGATTAATAGTAGGGCAAAAGCTTATACAAGAGAAGTTAATGGGGTGACTGCTCCTCATTTTAAAGTATAAAAACAGTGATTAGGAAGTGTAATATTGAGGTTTTTCTTGCTCAGCTTTTGTGGTGCTGAGTTTGCAGAAGAGAGAATGTGCACTTCTCGGGTATCTGGGAAGGGGGTTTAAGTGTTTTGAATACATCTGCTGGAGTTTGAAAATGCTTTAATTGCTGAGGACTAAGACTGGTAAGAGTTGGATTTTTTTTTTTGTTGTTTTTAACTTCTAGTAAGCTGCTACTTTTTCCTTTTTTTTTTTTTTTTTTTTTTAGTTTGCTATAGTCACTCTGAGGTTAGTGGTATAATAGAAACTTAAGAGCGTATTAGAGGATGAAGTACCTAGAAATTAAAAGTGATACTATTGTTAATAGTGTGTGGTGCTCCTGTAGTCCAAAGTGATAGAAAAAATGAGATGGATTGTAAGCAATGATTAAAGGGGAACAGTGCATTGATAAAGCAGCAGAATGATTCCTTTACCCAGTAGTTTTGCTGTTAAACAGCAGAAATCTTTGATCTATGAGAAATCTTTCAAATGCTTCTGTTAATCTACTTCTGCTTTCCCTAGCTGTAGGCCAATGCATTCATTATTAAGCAAAAGCCGTCCTTTTTGGGATGTTGTGGTAAGTGATAGGGCTGAAAGAACCCTTTTGGACTTGCTCTTGCTACAAAGATTGTCATCCTCAGTAAAAAGAAGAGCTTCAGTTTTTGAGGTGGCCTTCAATTAAGTGTAAAAATGTTTCAGGAACATGGTGATCAGTAGCTTGAAGCAACTACGTTCTGGACTTCGCTGCTGAGCTGGATCAGCCCTTTGATATCTGCTGAAAAGGACTTCTTAGGAATCCAAGAGGAGCAGCCTAAGGTAAGACACTGGTGACACAGGTTCTGAGAGAACTTTTCAGGTTCCCTGATTTGTCTGTGGACTCAGTCTAATTAAATATTCAGCTTTTATCTTCAGGCTGTCCTTAGTAGCATACTGAGTATAGAAAATATAATACTGACTTAGTATGTAATTGTTCATGTGAAATTCAATGCTTCTCTTAGGATGCTTTGCATTGAAGTAGCAAATACAATTTCAGATGGGAGCTATGTCATCCCAGTGGATGTAGAACTTGTCTTGCATCTTCTGTATCTCAGTGGTTGTTACAAACTTAAAAAACCATACCTTCTAGTTACAGAGATAGAAGGTTCTAAAAAGGTGGGATTTCAGGTGTGGTTTTTAATCCAAATAGGCTCATGTTTTCATCATCTAGGAGGAGATGGCTGTTCAGTTTGTCACATGCACACCCTTCCTTTGATTGCTATTCTCTGGTTGCTTCTACAGTTTAGTCTGCATGAATGTGCATCTGGCCATGCCTGGTGAAGACACGGCAGGCAGTGTTTGGGAGGGGGTTAAGTACCCAGGGAGGTCTAGTGTAGAATTCAGGATTGGACAAAGCACGATGTCAGGATGCCCATTTCATTGTTGTCTATGGGTGATACCTGCCCAGGGAGAAGGCAGTTCAGGGCCATAGTCCCTGCAGCCTGAGGGAAGAAAGGGTGCTTGCAATCTCTTCTCGTATGCGCAGGAAGGTACTTCTTCCTTGATATGTACTGGGCATAGAAAAGCCTCTTTAACTTGATGAAACTGCTAGGTGCCCTTCATGTTTAGAGAGTTCACCTGCAGTACTTAGCTGCTCCTATACACCTGATGTTAGTATATAAGATTAGATGTTGATTATGTATTATAAATTTGATGCTTTTTCAGCCTGTACCATGTAGTAGAATTATCCACCATATTATATTTCATTACATTTTCTGATATATTTTTTACATGAAATGGATAGTTCCCAAGAAACAAGACAACTTTTCAGTGTGGCTTTTACTCTTGCTTTTATTTCGTTCACTGTGTGAGTCCATGCCAGTGTGCTTGATGTTCACCTCCCAAACTGAGTAAGGAATCATTGCTGTAGGGATTTTATAGAGTTCTAACATTACTGATAATTTATTCATATTCAAATCTCACCCTTTTGGGACATGCCCTATTGAACAGAATCTTTCATTACATTATCTTACATAATTTTTACACAGAACCCCAATCCCACTGGATGTTTCCTAAGAACTGGGACAAGTATTTAATGAAGGAATCATTGCAATAGGGGTTTTACAGAGTTACAGCTTGCTGCTGTTAATATATTCAGCTTGAAAATTTCCTTTGTACTGTACACACAGATAGGCAAGCTGAAAAAGAGAATAAGTCTCAATTAATTTTGGGCATTTC
Organism: Megaceryle torquata; assembly: GCA_024611175.1. Taxonomy (NCBI): domain Eukaryota; kingdom Metazoa; phylum Chordata; class Aves; order Coraciiformes; family Cerylidae; genus Megaceryle; species Megaceryle torquata. Next base: position 15,460 of record JANIJG010021129.1, read on the forward strand.
CCAGACACTCTTATTTGGTAATGCAGAGCACTTTTCTCTAAGCAAACCTTTGGAAAGATTGAAACTCTATGTTTAAAGCACTGTTTGAGCCCCAGTTGTTTAAGCTGCAAGATAACTGAAGCAGAGGTTCATAAGCTTTATTTTAATCAATTTATACATGAGAGTATGAAGAAATTACAAAGAGAAGAATACAATAGACATATAGCAAAAAAATCTCAATGTTTGACTTGGGGCTTCCTGTTCCTGGCACATCCTGCCCTTATTTTTACAGATCTTTTGACTCCAACTGCATGTATATCTAACACGTTTAGAATCTGCATGGTTCTCAAAATGGAAAAAATTAGAAATTATGATCAGTAATTTGTGTTTTCATATGGAAAATACTTTTTTTTCAACTCATGTTTAGTAAATTGAATTCATACTTCGTAGTGAATGAGATTCTCTGAATGTTGTCTGCTGTGCACTTCTGTAGATATGCCTTAGTATAGTGCATGTTTGTATGAATAGATACATACAAGTTTAAAATTTTCTTTGTTTTAAGATGAACTCAAATAATATTTCATAGCTTTTGTCTGTAATGATATTCTCCAAAGTATTCTGGGTGGGAGCTGAAGGAAAATAAAAATACTGGAACTGCCAAATGACTGTTAAATTCTGTAACCTGTCTCTGACAATGGCCAATAATAGATGCACAAGTGAGAACTGAAAGAAAAAGGACAGAAGTAATCCTATCGAACAAATTAAGCAGCATAGGGACTGCTGTTTGTGACAGATGTTTCTCTGATTAAAACATCAAACACTGTAAGATTCAAAAGAAAAATTTGGCGCAGTCAATGAGATTCTTTCTGTAATGTGTACAGAAATAGATACATCATGTACAAACAGTTTCATTCTCCTGATTTTCATGGAACCTCTGAGCCTACAACGGAGACAGCCAGACTGAACAGAGGGAACGTGGTCTTAGTCAGGCTTCTAGATCTGAGGGGGACTACAATGGTAAAAAGTCCAGAGTGCCAAGCTGACGTTAAGTAGGAAGAATGCTCTCTCCTTACCACTCAACATCATCTCCAAGATGCAAGGGCCTTACATTGTCTGTGTCCAGACAGGTCTGGAAATGCTGAAAACGTAAAACCAAGACAGCCACTGGAGGTCTGTGTCCTCTCTCTCACCAGGTGATCTGCTCTGCTAGGCCTAATAGGATCTTTTAATATGGATGATCATACTCTTCCACAAAGCTGTAGAGGAGGCGGGAGGGTTTGGGGTGATGGAGTTGATTTGAAATAAGGTATTAACAGTTAAATCCTGTTTTGAAAGCATTCATCTGTATTCCAATCTCATCTGCTGATTTTCTGCCTTTCATTCTTTGGTGACTGGAGCACTTTGTTGTTTCCATTTTATGACTAATGAGCAATCATGTCTGACAAGCAGTGGACAGAGGATCCCCTTATAGTCTAGCATGGAGAAAAGTCACCTTGAGGTAACCAGTCACCCAAAAGAACACCAGCCTGTAGTAAAACTGGGTCAGGCACTGGTCACAATGAGCACCCAGAGGAGCCAAGAGAGAATGGTGATTTTAGAATCTGCAAATGCAGGTAATTTTTAGTCTAGTCACAAAGCCTTGCTGGAAAAGCTTGGTCCTGTCCTTAGGACAATAGTTTGCCAAGACGATGATGACATTCCTTAGGAAAAACTTATTTTTCACGCAAAGATCCTTTTTAGGGGATGTTGTGTTTGTTGTATCCCCCCACCACCACCAGAAGGCCATTTTCAGTGTAACCATAGTAAAGTAAAAGGGATAGTAAATTTTCTCCTAGATAATGTTGGTCAGACATACAAGTTGGCAGTTCTGTTCGCATGGGCAGGATTTCAGGTTGGTGCTTGCTATTGCTGGGAATTTTTTTTACACATTCCAGCGTTACATTTCACGCAGTGGTACAGCTCTCAGTTGTAATACTAGTACAATTTCTCCCCAGCATGGGAGAAACAACTGGAATGTGGGCTTGCAATCTGTCTCACTAATGCTTAAGTTGGTGTTCACAGCCCTAAGGGCTTGTAGGCAATTTAATTACATTCATTTCATAATTTCAAGTGATGGTATTTTGTAAACATTTTTAATGTATCATCATTAATATGCTAAGGAAAAAAAATCTATTTCTGCCAAGAAAGAGGAAATAAATCTTCACTATCTCTTTGGTCCACTAGTTTACATTTAGAATAGAACACCTTTTCTGAAAAGCTGTTGGAGACATATGCTCCCATTATTATCTCACAGTGATTTATCACTAACTCAAAAATAAACATTATATCCAAGTTACCTGCTTACTACTGCCCTACTATGCCATTTTCAAATGTCTTGAAGAACCAGCATATGAACACTGTGGGTTGTTGACACACTTATTTTGTCAAATTGTATAAAGAGGAAGATAAACAAATAAAACCAAAATTGACAGTTGAAATCCAAGGTAGAAAAGCCAAACTCCCACATAGAAACCAATGCTGAAATCTTCTTATTAGAAGCATGCTAAGTTAAAAACTTTTCATGTTCCAGGGGAGAGGGAAAACTCCCAAACACATAAGTATACTGTTACAGAGGATCTTTTCATCTATGTATTTGAGGCTGTGTGACTCAGTGCAGCTCTCAGCAGTTTGTCTAAGCTGTAATTCTGCTGTCAGCTGCCCGGCATCGTTTGCAAAATGGGATATCTGTTCTCCACTTTCCAAACAGTTTTGCCAAAAACTAATAGTATTATTACTAGTACGGCTGAGAAGAAGGTGTCTTCTTGTAGCTGGAAGGCCAAGATGACCCAAGGCGCAAGACAAGTGGAACCCGTAGTCCTCCGCTTTAGCGTGTGATGCCTGTCTCTTGCTTAACAAATCACAGGCTGCACCCCCTTCAGAGGAACAACTCAATTAAATTACAGATATTAACTTATATTTGAAATTAGTCCTGTGTCCCTTTCAGTATAAGGTATCCTATTATGCCAGAGCTGCGTAAACCAATAATTAACAGTTCCAAAACAATTCGCCTTGAATTTTGTGTAACAAAGAGTAGGGTGAGGTTGGGGGAAGTTATACAGTCCTGTAGCTACATTATTTTAAAATAAAAAGATTACTAGATTTCAGTACTTCTTGAAGGCTAATCTTATTTATTTTGGGTTTAGATGATTGATCTACATTGCAGATCTTCTACTTCTCACACTCTGGACAGAATTAGAGCTCAGTGAAGGAGTTTTCTTGCAAGATGCATCATTGCCCAACTTGAAAGATGAAGGCAAGGAGGGAGAAAGATCACTACTCAGCCCTTCGTTACTGTATCATTTTATCCATTGTTTCTGGCGATGACCATTGCAGTAAAATTTGTTAATAGCTATGTGAGGGAAGCTAGCCAAGCTGAAGTATCTCTGCTCTTTCACTAAATGCTTCACACAGTGTCAGTAATTTTCCCTTTAAGCCTCTTTGTTAAATGTCTTGGGCATTTAAAATACTTGTCTCCCTTGTGGAAAGGCTGTTTTAGACTCACAAATGTCATTGCTGGAAACTACTAATTCCTTCTGCTCCATTCTGTGCTTCCTGATTGTTCTGAGGTTGTGCCGTGGCAAAACTGTAGAGAAATTCTGGGCCAGTTAATTTAAAAAATGGCAAATAAAATAATCATCGTCAGGGATAAAACTCTCATCAAGCACAGTGGAGACTACTGCTTTAGGATTGTTAGAATAGCACTTCTTGTTTTTAAAGCATTAAGAAGAATTGCTTTTCTACCGTGTTTATTAACGGATATATGCAAATTCAAGACCTAAATGATTGCCTATAAGTATTTGCCAAATACGGTATGACTAATGCTATGTGGTCCTAGAGCAATGTTGTGTCTGTCTCTGTGGAAGTAAGCCCTACATTGCATATTTATTTACTTCAAATGTTTTATACTTTTCAACATAATCTGTTTAGTTATCTGGCAGATTTTTAGCATGAAATATAGATGTGAAGCACAGAATACTACAGTATGTTTTCCTGGAAAAAATGCATGTAGCCTCCTAGAAGACAGGAGCTGAGGTTAAAAACTTATCATGTGGCAGTGCAAGTTGGGGGTTTAGGAGTTTAAGATCTGCTCTAATTATTCACTAAACCAGTATGCTTCTGTCATCCTCACTAATTCAGAATAATACTCAGAAAAAAAAAAGTGACCCTCACTATCATACATAATGTGGCAGCTTAATTGGCAAGAAGAGGGTGAAAAGTAGGCTAGGAAAACCCTTTGAGACTGATGGAGCATATTTCAGTGGCTTCATCAAGGTAATGTTCCCCAGGTGATTGGAGGCAGCAAATATTTCATCAGGAAAAATATAAAGGTGCTTCAACTGCAGAACCCTAAACAAATTATTACAAATACATTTATTTTTAAAGACCCTTTCATATCCCATGGATCTAGAGGAAAAGTAGAAGAAAATGATTCATTTTTATGCCCATAAATTATGGTATTAGTGCACCTAAAAATAATTTGCAATTAAGTTTAACTCAGGCTTTCATGTCTGCTTGCTTTTATCAAAGGAGGGAAACAGTCAATGTGTATTTTTGTGCAGGTTAGCACGCAGCATGTCCTTTTGCACAAGTGCCCAGAATAGAAATAATATATAAGTATCCTTAATTTCACGGTCACAGAACCTATCTAGACCTATCAGGCTCACAAAAGCTCACATTTATTAAATTTACAGTCAGATTTTCTAAAAACCCATTTAAGTGGTAACAATGTAGTGACTATAAGAAGAATTTAAGGTAAAAAAAATATCACAAAGACTTTTTATTTGTTATGACTTTCTAGATAGCATAGTAAAACTACAAAGAGTAGACTTTCTGGGAAAAGTATCCTGATGCTGTTACACCCAGATATAATTAAATAGTATAAACTTTAAATATCTTTTCTAAACAAATTTCCTAGCCCCATTGTTAGAAGGGGTATGTGTCCCCACATCAGTATAAGGTTATTTATATTTTCTCATTAATCTTTTATGTCAAAGACATCATTATATGATTTTGCCTTTTTAACATCTCTAACATACCATGGCAACTAATGTAAGCTATTGTTTCAAACTAACAACAACCCACAGGAAAATGGAAACACATTCTCCTATTGTTACCTGTGCACATAATATAGGTTGCTATCACCAAGGGCCCCATGTTCATAAGAGCAGACTAGATGATCTAGAAAGTCTATATTAACTTGAATACAGCTTTAAAGTACTTCGTCATATTTGAAATGGAAATATGCTAGCTAGTTGTTAATATCCAGTTAAAATAATTCCTGATCAGCAGCAACTGAAAATATTTGAGGGTAATGGTGTTAGTCCCAGTCTTTGGGACTACCTATCCCAAAATCAGAGATTCTCATGTATACTCTAAGCAGAGGGGCTTGAGTAGCTGAATGGGTCTGGTCAGAGTATTTTTAATTTGTTTTAAGACTGGTCTGCAGAAGATCTGAGCATGCATATTGTCCATTCTACTGGGGGGAAAAAAAAAAGGCATTTGATTTCACATAAAGGAAAGAAATAAAACTGGAGTTTGTCTGATACAGAACTACAGATATTTATGAACACCATGCTGAGTACTGACATACAATCAGGAATATAATATTTATACCTTACTGGTTGTCATACTTTCTCTAATGCCTACACTTTTGACCTGAAAGAAAAGTGTGCCATTGTAATGGGCCACACACAATCAGACATGTCTCTTCCCAGAGTTAATTCTTCTTAAAATTTTCAAGGCTGATACAATTTTCTTTCCCGAATCCAATAAATAAATAAAAAGTACAAGGGATGTTTCAATTATACAAGTCTGTCAGCCTATACAAAGAATGTAACATCTCTTAAACTGACTACTGTGCTATATGTTAATTAGTCATCACCAGAGAATGAAGGGCTCCATTAACAGGCAGGTGCACATGAGATGATGTTAAAGGAATATATATCGAATCTAACCATCTTATTTGCAATCTGTTACTGAGCTGGAATTTAGTTAAACATCTTGAAGATGTACAAAATAGCTTGTAGAGAAGGCACTGGCTCTTAAGTAATTGGCAGCGGCTCTAGCTCATTAGAATAGTCTCTCATCTGACATGCCAAATGTGCCCTGTGTTGAGCTGCTCAATAATCAACAACCAATCGTTCCTCTTCTCACATCACTCAGCATGACAAATCAGTGATATTAACCACATGGGTTAAGGCCAATGCCAGTCATTGTTTACATCTTAGGTTAGCCAATTCTCTTTCAATCAATACAATGTCTCTAAAAATACAATACAAATAGACTGGTGGTATAGTCTTCATAAAAATCACATGACTTCCCCACATTTTAAAAAGGAAGCAATAAATTATAGATGTGCAATAAAAATGCTGATATAGAACTGGCTATATTTAACTTTAAGAATATAGGGACTGTGTTGCTGAAAGGAACTGGTGGCTACGTTTGCCAATAACTGACATGGAAGAGATAAACCCCCCCTAGTTTCAGAGGAACATGTGATGAAAAGCCCATGTGGAGGAAGTCCCTTTGCTTTTCTCACACTGTCAGCTTGTCAGTAGTACATTCACACTAATAATGCTCAAGCCCTTCTTCTGAGTGATGGGAGTTAAATGATGAGAAGCCTTGAGTATCCTGTTCTGCATGCATCACTTCCTGTTGGTCAGCACTGAACTTCATCTGCTGTTGTGCTTCTTTTTTTTTTTAGTTTAGTTAGGTTCCTCTCAACCTCACAGCCTTCCCTAGTCTTTACCAATTAGTCATCTGTGAATAATTTAGTCATTCGTGCATTTTATCACCCCAGTGCTGACCTGTGGTCAAAGATCACTGATAAATAAGGAAAGCAATAAAATATTGTCATCAGACAGTATTATTTGCTGCCTTACTGTGCTACCATTAGCCTTGAGAGCAAGCATCTGATCACTCTTATCCACAGCATATTGTTGGTCAATCCTTAGTTCTAATGTAGAACATCATTGTGCTTTTCACTCTTTCACTTCCTAATTTCAGCAGAAGCATCTCATAAAAATAAAATAAGTGAGTCTAATATTTACTTGAGAACAATTAAGTCCTTATCACTAGTTTTGTAAGGAGTAGTGATGAAAATCCACAAAGTACTGTGACTATCACAAATTTAAAATGCTGATAATATGCCTGTATATGCTGAGCATTCCAAATCAGACTAATTTTGTCAGTTTGGAAAGAGCTGCAGGCTAAGTGGAGCAGGATGATGTGCTTTGAAAGGTAGCTGAAAGGATATGAGTCATAATTCTAAAGATGAAGGCTGGGGAAAAGGATAAGGAAAAGTAGATGGGAATATTAGAAATTTCTTGAGCTCTCTGTTCCTAAACAATGTGTAAGATCTGACAAAGAGATTTTTCTCTCGCTTTGCACATAATGTTTGTGATCTGCTGCACTGTGGATCTTGTCCCTACAGGCAAGGACACAACAACCTTTCAGCTTGCCTACTTCAATCTCTGGCTTTCCACTTTTGCTAAAAGTTCTGAGCTGGTTGCCTCCTGATGAGCACCTGCCATCATTTTTTTCCTCCATCTTTTTGACGATAAAGCAACACATGAGCAACTGGGGGCTCCTCAAGTAGTGTCTACCCATGAGGCCAGTCTGCAGGCTGAGCAGTAGCACTGGTTAACTAGTGGGAGACTCTCACTGTGGCTCCTTGTCTCTCTCACTATCTCTTCCTCTTTTCCCTTATGCCCCCCTGTTATGTATAAACATAGTAACTTGATTTTAAAAATTTGATAACGTTGTGTTTTGTCTCACTTTTGACTTTATTTCCCAGTTCATTTCTGACACCCAAAGGTTTTGTTACACTGCTTTTGGTGACTCTCATACATAGAAGTGGTAAAAATCTATACCACATACTTAATCATATATTTCTTTAATATAGAGACTAGATAAATTAAAAGGCAGGACAAGAAACATTTAAAAGATTCAGTAAATATGCATAGTGGCTGTCATTAGAAGTATATTTATCCGCACTCCCACTGGTCTGTCTGGGCATAGCTAGGCTCCCTTGTGCAGTACACACTGTCCTACTGTGGGAAAATACAGGGCAGAGGTAAGTTATTTGCTTATGATGGGAATCACCTAATAAATACATCCTGAGATGGTCAGGATAGCTATTATTGTGCCTTGGCAAGCTTGGGCATTTAAATGTCTAGCCATTTTTCTTTTTTTAATGGCTCATTTTATATACAGTACATCATTGTACCACTGACCTTTTCTCTTCTGACTGGTGCTGATGACATCATGAAAATGACAAGATTACCAGGAGCAATAGAAATAGGTGCTTATCATTGTACAAATTAGCAAAGAGCTGGCAGCAACAGGGACAACATGATAAGCTACTATACCTGCTCTGGTGCAGAAGAGAAGACCAAGTCTCAGCCATCTAAAATGGGTGATGAGAATTCAGTTATGAACAAAAGTTCCTATTTGCACAGGAGCTTCTTCCACTGTGGGAGTATCCAGATAAAAGTATATATGTTTAAATAGAGCTAAAGCTGTTAAAAAGCAAATATTTACCAACTTCAGTAGATATAATTATATCCACTTGCTATAAATATCTCCTATTTTAAGTGTGGAGCTTAGTCATATTTTCTGGGCTGAATTTCAGTAATTACTTCCACATAACGACCTCTCCACTCATTTTACTTCCTGTATTCAGTTTTACAGTTATAGTAAGGGCTGACATGCTTTAACTGTATTTCATGGTGGTCTGAAAGTTCTCATAAGAATATAGGGGTTTTGTACTATCATTTCAAAAGCATTGATATTCCCAAGACATTAGTCTTGACTCAATATAGCAATATTATTAGGCCTGTGGCAAAACTTATTTAGCAGAGGGACCCTCATGCTTAAAGTTAAGCTTGGTCTTAGTACCTGTACTGAAATAGAGTCTTGGAAACATAACCTTGCATGCTGATTTACTAGGATAGTGCTGTAGAGTGAATAAAATATTTAAATGGACTTCAGCTAGGTAAGCAATGTGGAAAATCACATTGAAATGAATACTTGTGTAATCACACCCTGGCTATGATGGGAATGAAAAGGATATTTTGAGATGTGTTATTTAGGTGAGCTGACAGCCCAATAGACCTCCTCTGGCTTCTATTAATATCACTGCTATCCCGCCAAAATCCCAAACAAAAAATAAGAAAAACAAAACTGGGTGATGTTTTCTGTTTACAAATTTATTTTCTGCCCATGATCAGAAGTTGCAGATGATTATGAAATAAATGAGGTGAGGATTAAATTGCAGTGGGTCATTCCAGGGCCACTCAGATGCAGCAGGTATTGGCATAGTGCTGTGATCACTGTAGGTGAAAAAGGAGATTACAGTTTTCTTAATAAGGTTGTATTGTGGTTTTTGGTGGTGATCTTGTAATACCTGCTGAGAATGTTGGCTTTTTATCATTCATGAACAGGTGAATGTGTATGGAAGAAAAGGCTTTTTGTTTTTGGTCGAGAACATAATAGTTTTTATTACCTTGAGACCCAAAATAAGGGAGGCACAGTTAAATACATGGGGCAGGGCGGGGGAAGTTGCTCTGGAAAAGTCACAATGTGTTAATAAGGCACCTTCCATAATCATTGTGACTTTAAGGGGAATAATGATTTAGGATCATCTTCATTTGCTTTGTCAGAACTTCCTTCAGCATTCTTTTGTCCAGTGTTCCCACCTCTCTTGTGGATCATGTATGTGGTGTTACCGAGATTGAACGAGCTGTACTGGATAGCCTGGTTCTCTATGTCTTTATCATCAGAAAAAGATGGCAGAACAGCATCTGCTTCCCTGGCTGCAGGGTACTTTATCTGGTTCTGGAACTATCTGTTTGCATGTAGCTGGAGGCTACACTACATTTCTTTGCTCTTGTGGTTTAGTAATTCCGGTTGCAAGTAGCTTTGGCAGCAATTTGTCTCCATGACTGTCTCTTAGTGAAGTGGGTGTGCTCATTTCTATGATTCTTTTATGCTAACTGAATTACTGGAGCACACTAACATTAAACATGACTCAAACTACAGACTAGGTGATGGCCTTCATACCACTGTGCCACATCATGATTTTTCTACTGCTTCTAGATCTCCCTGTGGATAGCAAAAGAAACCTGCCTGGGTTGGCACCTCCATGGGAAAAGCACCATGCAGCTGCTCAAATTAATTGGCATATACGGAGAGAGACAGAGCAAGGGATTTCTGGAGACACATCAGCTTTAATGTAGGCAGGCACCCCTTTCTCAGCAGTCAGTGAAAAGGGAAAGGTCTCCTCCATATTTTGTTTCTGTATTTCAAACTATTAAGTAATTGCTTCAGGAGTCTCAATTCCCTGTGAGTTTTCAATTTGTTTTCTTTTAGCAGGCAGCTAAAAATTAGCTAGCTATGATTATGTAAACAGCAATGAATATCAACAGTCTTATTGCAAACAAGACTAGTAAAACCAAACAGGGAATTATAAAGAATCATCAGCGTACTGTAGTTAAATACAAGGTAATTCTCCAAACCCCCATTATACGGAAAGTCAGTAACTTTCTGAAAATATATCCAAATCTGTGGTCCACTCATAACTTCCTAAACTGAGTGAAATTTGCTCTTGGTTAAAGAGCTTAGAATAGCACATCCGAAAATTTTAATGCAGAGTGTCTTTCATTCTGTATCTGACAGGAGATGCTTTGGTTTGGGCTCCTCCTCTGTCTTTGGGAACGTGCATGTGTGAGTTTCTCCCCATCATACCCCATACAGGCAGACTGACCAGACTCACTTCCCAGGCTAGCATTAGGCTTTTGGAGATCCCTCATTGTATTTATATATTGTAAAGATCCTATTGCATTGTCAGCACTTAACACCAGATAATAATTCTGCAGCCAGACACTCCCATTGCAGGACACAAGTCACTTCTATTGATTTCAAATACAATGCTGCTTTTATGTCCACTCCATTCAGGAAAGTGTGTTTGGGTCACCCTCACTATATATATATATATATCTCTCTCTCTCAATTGAGTAATGTAAGAAAAGTCACATAGTGGATGAATCTCTTGTGCAAAGGTGATGCTGCTTTATACTAATTCCTAGAATGGTGTACATAAAAAGAAGGATTTTTTTTTTCCTTTGAAACTGAGATAATTTTTCCAAAGAAATATAGAAAACAGACAATTTCAGTGGAGAAGATTGTCTCTAAGAAGTCCAGTTGGATTAGGTTGCTTTATCAGAATCGGAAGAAAGAGAAAAGTATATGACATTAGCAACAGATACCATACCCCAGTGTAAGTCAGTGAGGCTATCGAGGAGGGTAGATTTTAGGACTTTGCACCTGGCTTGCTTCTGAAGCTTTCTAAATGACTAAAGGTGGTGGTGGGGAATTAGAAGGGACTCTTTATATATATATATATATGTGTATATACAAAACAAACCAAAAGTTGTTATTAATGCAGAAGTAGAACCTTAAGTTACAGACACATATTAGTCATGGCTGCTTATAGCAGGACACAGATGCCAAACTAGAAAAGACACATAGCACTTCCCATAGCAGCATCTGGCTTTTTGGCAGAGTTGACACACTTGGGCACTGGTAACTCTGTATTTGCTTCATGGTCTTTCAAACAGTGGACTGCAGTGGCCCTGGGCAAAACTGCAGAACCTTTTCCTCCAAAACACATAATTTCACAAAGCATTTCCCTTTTCCTAAATAAATTTCTCACTGACAGATAAGCAAAAAATTGAACTGCTCAGACTTCTAATACAAAAATATTTTACTGTTCAAAAAGAGCAAGACCTTAAATGCTCACTCTTTTGTTTTATTGTTTGGGGGTTTTTTTTGTGTTGCAGATCAACCACTGATCATGACTGTACAGAAGGACTTGGGAAGTATCCAATGTGAGTATGCCCTGCCTGCAAATGAGAGAAGGGCTCAAGTGCATGCATATTCTTGTATATCCTTATTGGCTTTAAGCTAGTAGTATGTCAAAGTAAAATGCGTTATACTGATAGATAATGAAGCTATCTCTTAAAGCAAGTTACAGTAAAGGAAGGAATCACTATATTTTCATTCTATACCTTTCACCAAAGGCTTTTACAATGATATTAAATATTAGCTCTGTATAGGTTTAATCCCAAGCTGCAGCAGCAGCCTTAAGGTTAATAGTCCTTTTAATTAAAGGATAAGCCAGTTATTGAACACAGAAGCTAATCACAAAAGGATTACCACTGAAAATGAACATAGTCTGTGCAATTAGTCTGATAATTAAGACTTAAGTACTGGACAGAGATCAAAGTGCGTGTAATCTGCAATAAAGTTCCTAGAGTTGTAAGGATTTTCAAAATGTTAGTTTGTGCTTTATTGCACCTTCCATTTATTGTGTACCCATGATAGCAGCAAACACATTTTTCCCAATGGATATCAGCATGTATAACTGCAACAGCTGTTACTACATAAGCCTGGTGTTTCTCACAATATGATTACTCTGTCAACGACTACCATAAAAGGTGGCATCTGTATTCATCAAAAAGAGTTATCAATAAATGTAAAGCCATACAACAATTAGAGATCTCCAAGGAAGAACAAATCCAACCAAAAAAAAATGTCAACTACACTATTTAATTACTAAGATTGTTAATCAATAAAATGCCTTCATAACTTTTAATTAAATTTTTATTTGAACTGGATGTTTAGAGAATCCGATTCTTTATTTTCGTTTCATTTAACAGTTGCACTACTAAAGCACTGGTGGCATCTGTGAACAGCCATCCTCTGGGGGACACTTCATGTCTGTAATTGCATTTTTTCACCTACAGAGGGTGTTAAGAATCTTGTTAAAAATAAAGGAAATAGTTAGGAGACATCTCACTGTAGCCATTATTATAGTGCAAATTACCAGGTAGAGCAATCCAGAAGCTGTCAGGAAAGGTTAGTAAGGAAGAAATCAACCATTCAGCAATTCATCATGGCCTAACACTAGCTTTAAAATGAAAGCTTTTAAACAGGCCTTGTTTTATGAAGGATTTTTTTTTTAAGCAGTAAAGAAAGATAACAAGGAGAGTGTTTCTCTTATGAAAGATATAAAGACATAATGATGAAAAATGTTGAATATTTTATCGCATAAATTTGCAGGCAAAGTAAAAACGAGAGAGAGATTATTGCAATTGATGGAAGCCATTGTTGTATATTACCTCACCTTTATTTTAATTTTAATTTTGGAATGTACAGTCTGATTTTTGCAATCCTTGTTCAGAAAGAAAATTACAGGCTTTCCAGGCCACTGGTCTGGTCCCTAAAGACTCTGTAAGATGTCATGAAAATAAAAAACTTGCTTTTCGGGAAGTTTTGACAAATGCAGTCTTGATACTGATTGTAACACAGATTGCCTTTGTTCTGCTAAGGGATATTCAAAAGTTTGTTGCCATTTTTCTCACTAGCAAATAAATGCTATCTGCCTCTTCCTTTGTCTTTCAGTTAGTAAGGATCTTCTGATGTTGACTATTGATGATGTTTCTCCACTGCTGCAATGCCACTGGTGTGGCTGTACCTGTTCTCTGTCATAGACTGCTGTTGTTATGGTGCACTGTCTGAGGAATGCCATCACTGTTGTTTTAGGGTTTGCTCATTCACATTCCTAATTATGGCAAAGTACTGGACACTAAACTCATTTTCCTTCAAAGCAACTACAATTGTACTCTCAGAGAAGGGAAGAAAAAAAAAAACAAACAAAACCACCCTCCAAACACACATCAAAAGACCAAACTAGTAAAATGTCAAGAAAGAACAGTTTGCACAGGTCAGTAGCATTTTCCTGGATAATTCTGGCTTGGTAAAGTGAAAGGGAGTGAAGTCTGCTCATGGGAGAGGAGAGTTTCCATAGCACATGCAAAGAAATAGATTATGCATGTATTACAAATCAAAATTACTGGGACAACTTATCAGCAACAGAGGCATTTCTAATTCTGTTGCTGTTGTAACCATGATACCTTCTTGTGTAACATAAAAATATGAATCACCAATGGCTAGAACTTTCTACACAAATTTTATAAGCATCTGGATTCTTCCTTTTTTTTTCCCTTTCTCAGCCCCAACCTAAAGACATCAAAAGGTAAGAAGATACTTAAAGCATGAAGACAGTAAACTCTCATAATTTAACTATCATGTTTTCTTGTGTTTCTAAGGATCTATTTGCTTACTTTCAATATTGTGTTAATAAATAAATAAAAACAATCAACAGTTGCTTGGCAATTTTAGTCTTCTCAAAAGCAAATGCCAGCACCTAGCTAATTTCTGGATTTGGTTGGTTTTTTTTTTTAATGGAAAAACATCTGTAAAACTATAAAAACATAAAAAACTCTTTGTTTCACAATCAGTAGCAGAAAAATTTTCAAACCTAAAAAGCAAAAGATGAGGTCAACCATCAGAATTGCACATTAATTTATTATTTATCTCCTGATAAATTATTTAAAAATACTCTTAAACTAATACATAAACATACATGCGTCTTCGTACTTTGGGGAAAAATGTGTTTCAAGATCTCTTATTTTAACTTTACTGACACTGATATATCTATAGACTACTTTGTGGACTTTTCTGAATAATGTGAGAAAAACCAAAACTGCATACCTTTATAATCTTGTTTTATTGTTTCTGTGAAAGAGGGCATCAACTTAAAGATGTTAGACTTCAATCTGTTTTCTAATGACAAGAATGGCAACATCACCACTCATTTCAGGAGTGGAGGACTGGGCTCTTTACCAACAATTATGTTTTGATATTTTGGCCAAATCCTGGTGCCACTAAAGTTGATGGCAAAATTTGTATTGACATCTATGACAGCAGAAGTTTAGGCAAAATTCTAGTATTCATTTAACAACCATGCTTAACATTTCCTTTTACTAAGAGTAAAAGGTAGATAAAGGAATATTGTAAATATCCTGCTCAGAAGGATGGTTACTTGCCAGCATCCATATGGCTCTAAAGTAGCTTTGTAATACATTACTTAAGAAGCAGAAATCCTGGCAGAAAAGAAGCTGACCAAAAAATCTGTCCTTGTGTTCTGTATGAAAATATCACAATGTCACAGTTTAAGGTCAGGGTGGCCCCTTAGACCTGTAACAGATGCTCTCTATTAAACCCTCTCCCTCCCCAAAGGGGAAGAGAAAGGGAATAAGGGAGAGAGACTTAGTGATTAGAAAAGGAAACTAGAACAG
>JANIJG010021129.1:30780-55024 GCA_024611175.1 Megaceryle torquata
GCACCCCCCAGTGTGGTACACAAGATCCAGCAGTGGCCTTGGTCTGCACACCAATCCTAGGTAGTAACTCTAACCACGGGGTGTTATCACTGCTAGAAGCAGACACTGCCTGTGAAAACAGGCTGCTAACTTCAGAAAGCGCAGTTAGTTAGAAGAACTGAGCTGGAAAATAAAATCACTGAACAGAACCAGCTCTCTTCTCACCCAAACCAGGACGCACAAGAACTACCAATAGCAAGGGATTGCATTGGAGTTAATAAATAAATAAATGTTAAAAGACAGTTGTCTCAAATGGAGGGCATCCCATAAGTTTAAATGGTAGCTGAAAGATCTGTGAAGATAATAAACAGAATAAGTAACAAGCAGAAGACTGTATGAGGTGCAAGTTAAAGCATACGATACTTTACTGAAGTCTCTGAAACCTCTTGGTGTGCTATACTGCCTTATGTAAAGTGTGGAAGAATAATACTTTTTTTTTTTTTTTTTAAATAGAGCTGATTGATGATTAAGTGGCAGAAAGTTTAATTGTAAGTATAAACTCACATCAAGTTTGCATTGATGTAAAAGAGTTGTATTTATATCCAGCCTTAATGCACTACCAAGAGCTAGTCTTCATTTGCAATGTTAGTGATATTTACTGAAGACTTGTCAAAATGGAACACTCACTTCTCATAGATATAAAAATACCCTTATGAACAGATAACAGCATCAATCATTTTTAGTGTTTGGATGTCAGATGTGTGAAAACCCTGCTAACTACCTTCAATAAAGAAATTTTAAAATTAGTCCTAAAAGTATATATACATGTATTTTAATTCATAGGAGGACAGATTAAGAGAATTCTCTTTCGTAAGACCCTGGATCAGATTCTGTCTTGTTGAAATGCTAAAAATTCTCAATCCATCAATTAAATGCAGATTCGGGGCACCATCTCATATTTCCTTGTCAAATAAATTATGTCTTAGATCAAAGACCACACAGATTCCTACTTAACAAAACAGGGATATGTCTGAACATATAATAAATGTGAAATATGAAAGAGAACAAAATGAGACAGACAATAAAATTTAAGATTTGTTAGTTAGCATATACCTTAGAAACAGTGTTACCAGTACTCAGAATTTGTGATTAAACAATGTTAATAATCTATCACTAATTTTCCCCACAGATTGAAACTTTCTTGTAATACAAACCAGCAAAAATCTGAGAGAAATTACAAGAGGAAAAGTGGCAGATAAAATGGTGTTTAAATGTATACCTTTTTACTTTTGCACATATATATGAGATTTCTCCTTTTTTCTGTCTTTTTTTTTTTCCTAAATTGGAAAAGGGATGTGTATTGTCAAAGGGTAAAGTTTGAAAATATAAAATTATTGAGAGTAGTGAAATGTAAAACCCTAAGTAGAAATTACCTATGATTTCCATAATATCTGTCTGGGCAATAAAACAATAACTGAAATTCATGTCAATAAGGGTATGAAGAATTGTATAGAGAAATCGGCTCTAAGCAAGCTACTGCAGCTCAATAAAGATCTCATACTGGTTGCTTTATAAAACCATGAACCTTGTATACTGCAGTTTTCAGAAAGCAAACACTGTCAAGAATTATGTGGAAAGAACTTTCTTAGAAAACATCAAACTGATTAGATCTCTGAAGTGCCCATATCTTAGATACAGTTTATTGTATCCAAGGTCAGAGTGTAATAGAAAGTTAAAAGAACTAGAAAAAATTCAAGGAAGTACAACAGAATTATCAGACACAGAGCAGTTCCATGCAAATAATAATTGAACAGATTGGGACTTCTTAAGTTTTTAAAAACTACCTTAAAAGATGGCTGAAGGAGATCCAGTAGTAATCAATGATACCATGAAGAAAGCACAACTTGTTCATATTGCTCATAATAGGAAGACTAGGCAGCATACATTGAAATAAGGAGACGGTACATTTAAAATAGACAATTTGACAATTTTGCAAAGTATAAATCCAGTGCTGACTAGGAAATACAACCCTGATACAATCTTCATGGTCATATCCCATGACAAATCACACTATGTGTGCCAGGCATCTGCTGCAAACAACTGTCAGTGACCAACCAAGAGGGTGGGTGAACCCTTGGTCTCACCCAGGATGGAAACATAAGTTTCACTGATAACCCTGATCTCCAAGGAAATGACTGCTCATGGAATGCAGCCCTGAGATTTAATCAACATAAAAATACTTTAATAATGTGCACTGTCCTTCCAGAATGACTGTTCCTCATTTTGTTTCCATTTATTAGTTCAGTGTGCTGAAGCAGCTTTCACAGGTGAAGACTCTGAAAATACCCTGGCCAAAAAAAAAAGAGAACCGTCTAGGACCTAAGAATTCTAAGGTAAGTAATTGGATTTTGTACTTTAGGGACATTGGCTCCTGCCAATACTCTTTCACACTAACAGTAAAAACAGATTATCATATGCCTTGGTTTCTGATTAAAAAGGAATCTTTATGGTCTATAACTGACAAACAGTTCATTCAGACAAACCAAAAAACATCTTCAAAATCTCTTTTTTTTTAATCTTGGTATGGATAGACCATCACCAAATCCTTCTCTAGGAGGTCACTTTTATCAGCAATGATCACAAGATGCTATTAATCCTACATCAACCCTGTATTGGTCTGATATCATCTGACCTCCTGAATAAAACAGGCAGTAGTAATGCATCTCATGATCCATGCATCAGGCCTCTAAGTTCTTGGCAGTGTAGCTTGTTTCTTCAGACTGACATTAAGCTTGATATAAAATCTTCAGATGAAGATGAATCTGCCATGTGGAAATAGTTACACTGTTTAAGTACCCTTTGCACTTTATTCTCACTCTATGCTTCCCTGTTTTATCCAGTCATTAGATCTTCCTACGCTTGTGTCACTAGCTTAACTCTTTGATAAGTATCAAACATCTTCATCTGTAGATAATTATGGAGCGTGATCAAATTATCTCTTAATTAAATGTGGATGAACTAAATAGACTGAGCTTATTCCAAATCTCTATGGAAAGGTAGGTTCCTGCTTCTCAGTTTGTGGAGGTTTTTGTTTTTTTTTTTTTCTCAGAGGTTTTCTGATGTCAACATACTTTCAAAGGGTAGGTATATCCCAGGCTGAACACCTTACCTCAGAAATAGACTTGATGCCATGTGTATCACTGTTATTAGCATCTTCCACATTCTTCTCAGTATTTCCATCTACATCTTGAAGAATCACATTGGATCTATCTTTGTCATTCTGAGATGTTTTCCAGCTGCTTTTCAGCCATAACATCCAAATCTTCATGGACCCTACTTTCTAAGATATTGTTCTTCATCGTTCTAGCAACTGATGCATTACCCACAGATCTTCCTTATTTTCTTTGTTTCACTTTCCTATCACTCCATATAGACAAATAAATATATATGTGAAAAAAACCCCACACCTTCCTGCAAATTAAAATAAATCAATATGTCAATGTATCATATTTTCTTTCAGATGCTGAAATGCAATCACAATTTCTGTCTGTTTCCACCATTACAATAGTATCTTCCAGTTGAGTATGAGGTGTGATACAAGGTAGTATCTTGAGATGGAAAAAAAACCCCTTAATTTCTAAATTATGCTGTAAACTTTTTCTGCATTTGACAATTTCCCTCCCAAGAGAAATATTCAGCATATGACATGCTGTGCCTAGCTAGATAAGCAAACACAGAATACATATATTGAAAAACATTAAAAAGCGTACGAATTGTAATGATAGTGGTGGTGGGAATATAAAGGAGATGGCATTTCATGATATAGGTTCATTAATCAAAACTGTTTGAGCTTATGTTCATGGGATCTTGCAGAATGTAGCCACCTTTTGGTAACCTGACTTTACTATAAGGTTCAGGTAAGAAATTACTTTGTTTTGGTTTGCTTTTTTCCCCCAATCTGAGACCACACATCGGTCATAAGGATTTTACTACCTTTTAATAATCTTATTAAATTAATAGCAGTAATATCATGCCTCACATTCAAGAGAATGAATCAAATTGGCTGAATTGTTCATCAGTGTGCTGCACCAGCCTGGTATTTTACAGTCATATCAAAGTAAAAATTTTTTGCTCAGAAAGGCAGCAATGCATGCTCCTACGTGGTGGAGAAGAAAGCAGTGGGTATATGGGTATGTAACTTCCAATTTAGTTTATGGTATAGTGCACATGTACAATTTTAGGAGCTGTCTGTACTCCATTTGGTCAGCTGCAGCTGGCTATGGGGAGGGGGGAGACACTATGCTCTTTCACAAAGGCTTCATTTCTGCTTTTTTGCTTTATCTTTAATCTGGAGTTACAATCATTGGTCTGAGAGTAAGGTGTTTCTGCTCTCTGGGGAAAAATATGACTGAACTTATAATAAATTTATTTTGACTTAGTGAAAGCTCCATCTCATCAGCTGCAAGTGAAGTTAAACTGATAAAGGACAATATATATAAAGGAACTTTTCTCCAGCTATTTAAAACATCTCTTGAGGTAACATCATCTTCCATATGCAGCAGCTACCAGTAAACCTCTGAAAGCATTTTCTCTGTGCCCATTTTTACATGAGGAAGCTATTTTATATGCTCACAATTGTTCAGGAAAGATGACAAGCTGAAAGCCACAGCAAAGCCCCGACCCATGGTGCCAATGGCACTGCGTTTTGCCTATCAATCCTGTGAAGATAAACATCCCCCATTCATAAGGCTGTTTTGAGACTTTAGGGGTAGTACATAGTGTCACAAGGGAGACTGTAACACTTGGGAGGAATTTTTCCTTTATTTTTTATTTTTAAAACAGAACTGTAACCTCTAACTAGCTCATTCATGAAGTAGTACAAACTCCTCTGTTAACACCAGGGCGGTTAAGCAGACAGCCCCAGCAGCAGGTTGTGTGGTGCAGGGCCAGGCATGGCATATGGGGGCCAGGCATGGGCTTTGCTCCCCTTATGTAGCATTAAGGAAATGACGATGCTGGAGACTTGCATCTATCTGTAATGGCCACATTTTCACTATGCCATAACCTTGCAAAATATTATCTTCTAAGTGGAGGAATCTTGTCTCCACTGATCTTTCAGGTATAAACTGGAAACTGCCTCCAAAGTTTTTATACAACACAGAAAAGGGACTAAAAAGCAAAAGGGGAAAAAAAGCCAACTTAGGTTGAGCTGGAAATAAGAAAAACTTCACCATTTGTTCACAAAACCTCTCTCTGTTTTGAAATCCTCATGTAATAAAAATAAATTACCATCCAGACTAAAGTAAATCCTTAAATTGTTTTTGACTGCTCCTAGTACCAACATAAATACCATCTTTTTTTTAAATTGTTTTCTCTTTGGGGCCTGTCCTGAAGAAAGAAATGTATGGCTGCTGTGCTGCCTCCTTTAGTTTTGCACAAAGGTCAGTAAGCCCCTCTTTCTGCCTATCCTTTAATTGCAAAATATCATATTAATGCTGATCAGTCCATTAAAGTCTTAACTACAGAAATAACCGAAATTAGAAGAATAACCCAAACACTTTATCTTTTATTTAATTAAATTTCTTTCTTCTCTACAACATACATTTAATCAGCTTGGTGTGTGGGCCAAGAAGAATGAATTTCCATTAAAATATGATGAAATTCTAGCCCAGAACAAATGGAGGACCTGGCTATGTCACAGATGTGACTACAGTCTTCCATGACATCCTGTCTTTTTCTCAATTTTCTGAGTTCTCTGAAAAAAAGAGCATGAGGCATGAACACACAAAGGTAAGAAGGGATACCCAGAAAAGTGGAATAAATGCTTTTTCTTGCTTAATAGGCCTGGATAAAATTATACAGTTAGGGTTAGAAATCTGTTTTTGTTTGTTTGTTTTTCCTTTTTTAGTCTGTTTCTTTTCAGAGTTTGCAAGTCAAAATAATTTAATATGGTGATCCCATCCTATAATGCTGCACTGTAGAATGACAGGAGTAGGAATGGAACATTTGGATCATCCCTGCTGTTGCTTCTGAATCCTGACTACGGCTATTTGCTTCCTTATCATTAATAAAAGATAAAGGAGGTGACAAAGAGATTGCACTGAGAAACAGCAACTCTGTTTTATTGTCAATTTCCCAGAATAATTCTCTTTCTATACTCATGCTAAAGTATCACATAGGGAGGTTTTCTTTTGGTTGAATATGCACCAAAGAATGTTAACCAATATGAAGGCTGAATTAGTAAGTCCCCTTCAGAATTGCTCTGAGTCTGCATACCATTGGGGTTTTTTTGGAGTGACAAATACAACATAAGCATGATGGACATTGATTATTTGTGCTGCTGAAAAGTAACTAATGTTACAGGTCTGCCACATTCTTTCACAGTGACATATGAGTGCAATCAGAAGTGCAAGACATCCATGTGCTCTTCATCTCTGCCAGTGGGTGGGAAACTCATTGTGAAGAGAATGAGAAGTAAAAGCCATAGGGCTGAGGATTACCTGAGTATTTGTAAGAGGTATTGGTATCCCATTTTTACCGAGAGATCTCAATGCGACAAGTTAGACCTATATGATCCAGTCTTAGATTTACAAAGAAGTTGAACGTTGTTAATGCCCAACTCTTTGGGGCTCTTGTGAAAATTCCAGGTAAAGGAAAAGGTATAGTTTCCACTTCTTGGTACCTCTGTGAAGAACTTAAACAAACTTACTTGCCTGATTTGATGATCATGGAAATGTGGATGCCCACCCAGCACAGCACAGTGGACTACTCATCAATAAAATAGGTAAGCACTATTCTGTTTAGCTTTTAAGCAGCTACACCCAAAAATACATCAGAAGGCTTGCACAGATTACTGCAGTCTACTGAACTAATCACTAATTAAATTTTCCATAGCTTGTCTTTGGAGAACTAATAAGCATCCTTCAGTGCTTAAGACATTTTTTTGTTTATTTTTCTGATAAGGGGGTTATATGGGTTTTGAATAAATTATTTTAGGAGGTGGAGACTGCTAAGAGTAGAAATCACAAAGTATTTTTCTTACATTACTCAACATCACTGTTACAGACAATATTTTTTTACAGAATATTTTGTGTTAGTTTGGATTTTTCTGCATATTGACAATTGCTGACAATATATTTGTTTCCTAAGCTCAACAGTGTAGGTAGTTTAAAATCTATGATATCTGAGCTGTGTTAACCAGGAGTAGTAATATGTTAAAGAAATTCCATCACCTGTGGATTCACTGTAGATCACTGTCCCCACAGTCTTAGAGGACAGTGAGCCACAAAACTAATAATAATTAGGACTCCTAACTGAGGTGAAAAGCTATTGCCTCATGGAACTATTTTCCAATCATCCTCTTTCCAGCTGAGCTGGACTAGTGACACTATAAACTGGCAATTAAAAGACTCAAGTTAAAAAATACCTTCAGCTTCCCAGGTCCCACAATGGCAAAGGTTAAGTGGATTATGTGGAGATAATTCACTCAACTCCAGGGGGAGGGTGCTGATTGCCTGGGCTGTTGGTTACCTCTTTCTCCTCTCCTCACTTGCTCAAGCAATGATTGTTACAGTAGTGTCAACTTTGCCAAAGTTAAAGAAGGTGAGAAAAGGCCTGGAAAACTTTCCCAAGGGACACTGAAATTACTAACAGACATGGACTGATACTTTAAAATTTTATTTTGATAGAACCTTGAAAACTGAGTCTGGAAGCGGTCACTACTCCTGAACTAGCACATTAATGCTGCTAAATATTGACTATTCATGAAAGTCTTCCAGTAAATACACCCTATTTGTTCAAGGGAAAAGAAATATGAATAAGATTGCTGGCCTTACATGAATGGCTACTCTCCCCTGTGCTCCAACAGAATTAAAACCACCAGTTACACCTCTAGTTGTGTGGCAACACCTACACAGTGTTTCCAATTAACTTTTTAAGTTTTTAATCAGTGACAAATGCATTTTTGTAAATTCAATTTGCCTTTTATTGCAGCACCTATAAAATGTCTTGCAGCATTCCGGAACTTTGTGAAGGTTTTACTTGCTACTGACATAACGCAGCTGTCGGACCTACAACAAAGGCTAAGGTTTATGAGCAACTTGAATTAGGATGTAGGTTAAGCAATTAAAGTTCAAGGAGGGGGAAGGGGAGATGGCTTTCCAAAAATTTGCACTTGCCAATGTGAGAAAGCACAGCAAAAGCATGCTGCATACTGGGACCAGCAAAGCTAAAGTGGCTAAGGAGGCCACACTCAGTTTTGAACTCATGATTTTGAGAGAGTTTCATATGTGAAAAGGTCACACAGATTCCATTAATAAATCTGAACTGCTATTTGTTTTCTTTTTTAATCAAACTCAAATGCATCCTGTTAAAGGACTGAGTGATTAGATCGTAAATCTGGATGTCCTTGAAGATAATGAAGAAAATGCTTATCTGTAAAGCAATCATCATACTGCCAGTTCTATCGTTTGCACATTTTTACAGGTGCTGGAAAAATGGTTTAATTTTAAATCATTTCCTTGAAATTCTAGGTAAGAAAAAAAAAAAAAAAGCTTGCAGAATCTACAGTTAAAAGAGCAACTGGATTACTTGTGACATATGGAAACAGCCCATTATATCTAATCTTCTGTATCTAAATTCAGGGTATTAAAACAGTCAACATTTAGAATAAACATGAGTTAATATTTCATATTAGTAAAACTCAACACCCAGTACATTAACTTATGCCTCCAGTTACATGATACAAGGCTTCTAACTTTTACAACTCTGAAATTAGTCAGTTTTAATGAGATCTGAGTATAAATTTGCCTCACTAGGTTTTAAAAGTAGAGCCAGTCAAAGCAAGGTTACTTACTTTGGTTTTGGTATATTAATGCATGGAAATCCTTATTCTGTGGAGTCCAGACCAGAACATACTGTGCTAGATTTCTCTTTTTTTTTTTTTTTTTTTTCTTATTTATATCCTGATTTTTCTTTCATTTGTCAAGTATTTATTCAATACTTTTGGCAGTGTGATTTTCTGTTGTAAGCATGATTAAGATATTGATGCACCTTCTTTGTGCATTTGGGTCTTACAGCTGATTTGCCACTTTGAACCCAGACTGTGGACATAGCTATGGGTAACACCAGCAGTATATTTTGCTTTTGCAGTGATAGAAGGAAGTTGGGAAATTAATGTCTCTTTGGAATTTCATGAAAACAATGGATGTGGAAAACGAGTATTTTTGATTTATAGATGTTCTTGCAAAAGGAATGAGATATGGAGCAATATTTTGAGGTGGGTAAACACATTTTGCAATTTCTTAGCTGACTGCATGACCTGTTTCCCCTTTAACTTAAATCCCATCTTAGTTTGATTCAGTGGAGCCATTTTGATTTCTGGAGACTTTTGATCCATAGAAGTGCTACAAGATATGCCTATCTGGCACTGATGCTAGTGCCAAAATCTGTCTCAGTGGAAGTTAGCACAGTGCACATTATATGATGACAGTGGAAGTGTTGCATTATTTATTTACTATATAGAATGTCCACCCTGCAAAGATTTATGTGTTTGTTTAACTTTGTTCTGCCTGGTTAATTGCGTCTAGTCACTGAAGATCCTCATATGCATAGAGTATAACATCAATCTTGTTTATTTTCAACATATTTTTAAAATTAAATTAAATTTCACTAGTTGAAAAGCCATTATGATAAAAGCTTATTGTACTTTACAAAGGTATAAGGTTTCTAAATTATATTTTTCCCCCAGATCATAGTGATCAGAGGGAGTAGCAGCATAATTGAATCATATGCATCTAACTTTACACAATATTCTTTAACTGACATTTATAAACATATTTGTTTCGTTGTAGATCCTGCAATCTTTTGCTCCTAAGTGCAGACACTAACTTAAAATTGAGTTCAGAGAGCCAGTTTTGAACTGCATGCAGAGACGATTAAAAGAAATAGTATAAAAACCTCTCCTGGGAAAGATCAAATAGTTACTAAAATGAAAGCAGCCTAAAACTGTAGCATTTAGCTCAGAGGGGGGGGGAGGGGAATTGGGCATTTAGCTATAATTAACACCTTCTACTTACACTCTCAAGTGTTTCAAACACATTGTTTCCTATTATGGGTAGTTGCTCAGAAATCTGAAACCACTTTGATTAAAAAAAAATATCAGTAGCTAATATGGCTAAATTCAAGGGTTTGCTCTTCAGGCAGTAGTTCTGTCATCTTCAGACATCTATAGTCAATCATAAAGCCATCAAGCATTAACTACACAAACAAAAACATTATTTCTGTGTGAATATGTGATTGCAGAGAAAATCAAACTTCTCCACACTTTTTAAGGAACTTATACTGAAGTTTTGCTTGGGCAAGCACTGTATTAGTTTATCTGAAGCTTGAGATTAACAACTTTACTCAGGATAAATGTCTTAAAGAATCCTGGTGCTATTTCTTCATTCCTCCATTATTTCAGTCAGCGTTGCTTAAAAAATATCTCGGATAGCTACATGGAACATTTTAAATGACAGTATTGTACCTCTTCCTTTTTTCACTTTGTCTTGATAAAGTGCCTAAAGAAACAGAAAAGCTGACAAGCTTCCTAACTTGGCTTTCAGAGGCCTTGCTCATTGTTTTTGTTGTGTGGCATGCTGGAATCTGAAATACAGTTTTTCTCTCCCTCTCTTCTGTCGTGTATTAACCCTTGTCAGAGCACTGCCTACTGATCATTCAATCCCTCAGTCTGGTCCTACAAAAGTACTTGTTGTTTCCCGTAAACAATAAATATGTTGCTACTTTGTATCAGCTGATCTAAAGTAAGGTATTTCCTGGCTTTATGAACTCTGATTTACGTGTTGCTGCTACTACACTCCTTTGGCATTTATAAATTCATATCCTGTGTAGGTTCATATCCTGCCCTTCTAATGCACTGCAGGCTGTTAACTGGTAGAGATAAATGCTGGTAATACATCAGTAAAAATAAATTCAGGTTCATGTGTGTATTAAAGAAAATATAATCTGTGTATTCCAAGATAACAAGCCAGTGGAATTTGTATTGAAATTTTTCCCTATCTGCAGATATGCCTCAAAATCATCACCTCTCCTTTTGCCCTCTCCCACTGTGCTGTACAAGGAACCTGCAAAGTGTGAACAGAGTGCAGATGTATCCTGCTGAGTTCACTGTTCACCACTGACCTACCCCGCACAATGTACCTGGTGATTCTGAATAAATGCATGCATAAATTTATGCAAACAGCAACAAAATATTATGAATGTTAATATTAATAATACTATCAAATATTTCAGTGTGTAAGCAAAGCTTGTAAGATATGCTCCTTTCTTCTCTGGCTGGCATCTATGAGATACATAGATTTGTTTCCAGTTTTTCTTGCTTTGTTCCTAAAGAAAGGCTGTTCTGACTATAAACTTATCTGAAGTAATTTCTTCTGCAGATAAAATTCATGCTAATTTGCTCTCTCATGCCTGAGGGGTGTAACACATATGGTAAGTAACAATAAAATCCTGATCTGACTGTACAACTTTATGTAGGGCATGCGTGACTAAAACCTGAGCAATAAAATTTCCTTTCCTGCTCAGACAGAATTGCATACGCCTGTCATATTTTATTGGTTGCTAAATGGCACATATACTTATGGATCAGAACCAAAAGCTGACAACCTACAATATCATTGCATGTTTGTCATTTTCTATGAAAACATTGTAGCAGATTTCTCTACACTTGGGCAAATTAAGTTATAGGAAAGCAAATAGTCATGTTGCTTATGAATATGTATTCATTTAAAGTACATAGAAACTTTAACCATTCAGCAAAAAAAGTTTCTGATTTAATTTAGTGACACATGCAGTGACCAGAATGCAGAATTGTAGACCAGTATTTTTTTGAAGATAAATAGTTGCCTTTTCAGAAGGCAGACAGAAATATCTCGTGGATCCAAGAATTCAGACCTATTTTAGCTACATTAGTAATTATCAAGTAATTCATTAACATGCAGGAACTAGGACTATCTGAAAGACACTCAGTTTTTAAATTACTGGGTTACAACAGTGAGCCACTCAGCCTTCTGAATTCTGAAATTCTTTTCTTATGTGGTAGGTAAAAACAATTCTGGTAAATTATAAAAATGGTAAATAAGTTTCAAAAAGAATAAAAAATGGAAAATGATTGAAGAATCCAAAACTAATAAGAAAAAATCATTTGGAAAAATTGAATGTGTTAAATATACAGTGAAAGTATGCTCCATATTTCCTTTCAAAGAATCCAATGACAAAAAATGACAGCTATTTTTAATATGAATTATGAGTATGAATGCATATGATTTCATAATATCATATGTTGCAAAGCAAACTGCACTGCTGTTTTCAGGAAATTCTTTTTGAGAAAGTGTGAATGTTTAATTAGTCTAAGAATTAGAAGGTATTGTAAGGGTTGTAAACAGAAGAGAAGATGCAGTTAGAGCAGTAATCCATCCTCTGCCCTTTCTTTAAAGGTGGCTAAAATAATCACAGCATCACAAAATTTCTGAGGCTGGAACAGACCTCCAAGATCATCAAGTACATCCTATGACCCAACACCATGACATCAGCTAGACCATGTCACTAAATGATCATGTATGTTTAACAAAATAAAGCTTTATGACTTTTGCTTAGTCCATATGGCAATACAGTCCACCGAATAAGCAATTTGGATACAGTAACAGTGACCTTCATCAGAGAAATGTTTGTTCAGGAAAGACATGAAACTTTGAGTTCGTTCTTTGCAGGTACTAAAAATCTCTGATCGATGCCCAGCCCTCAACAATATAAGTAATTGGGAGTACCATGCTGATCTGGATACTGAAGAGTGATTTGTCATTATTCTAATGCCACCTGAGGTAAGAAGATTTAATTTATTCATATTCTTGACATGAATTACTAAATAAAGATTACAGGAGTGCCTATGACACATAAGCAAACAGAGAGTGGATACATGAAATGGATTTTGGTGACTAAGTATAATTTATTTGTACAATGCTGTGAATGCTTCAGATGGCCTGTGTTTCCAGCTGGATCCTTAGCAAGTTATATAGACTGAGGGTAATTTGCTGTAATGCTTCCTTAGGTGCTTTTACCAACAGGTAGATGTGATACCATAGTGAAAGGAAACCCACTCTGATCTCTTGCTTTTTTTGCATCAGGACTACTGTCAAGCTCTTGATCTCTTTCTGTGATATGAAGTCTCCATAACTGTCATTTTCCTCAATTTTACTGCTGCTTTACATTCATTAGAAATAGCATAGTAAAAGTCAGGCTGATGATCATAGTTGGGTTTTCAGTTTTAGATGGATGTCTTTGAGATGAACTGAACTGAGATGATCCTTGGCAAGAACTGAGGTTTGTTTTGGCTGTGTTTCTAAGCATGTAATGTTTGTAGTGAGAGAGAGCATCTTCTGTTAAAGGGGCTGATAAGGTTGAAGGGAAAAAATGTTTCACTTACATAGCCTCTTCATCAAGTCTAAAATGTCTTTGTTAGGTTGATGTTGGTTGGGCACATACATTGGCTTAACTCACAAATTGCTTATGATTAAGTGCTTTTGCTGGTACGAGAAAATATGGTAAAATAAGCTTAAATTCAAGCTAATATAAGATTGTGCGTGTATGCGCTTTATATTACTTCATATGAAGTGACTACAATATAAATGTTTATATTTGGTAAAGATGATTGCTGAAATGGGTAAAGTGTCACAGAGCCACCCAACTGGTGTACTAGGACTCAATTAGGAGTTGTTTAACAGGGGTTGTCTATACTGCTTTCCCCCAGCAGAAGTTTTAAAGAAAATCTAGAGCTGTGCTGCTTTATATCCAATCTTCTCTTACACGTTTTTCAACAGCTGTGAGGTTACATTTTTCTGCTAGATTTGAGAGTTGAATGAAAATGCTAGAATATGTGCTAAGGACTGATTTAATAATTCTGACACTTTTAAACAGTGTCTGAAAGTCATTGTATCAAATGGTAACTGTGAACTTTATTCCAACATCTTTCAAAATCTTGGGTTTTGAGTAACTACAGTTTTCATATTTGAAATGTGTTTTCCCACAGAGCTGTGGTTTAAGTTGCAAAATCAGAAATAGACTTATCTAAACATTTTGGAGCATGCTTTCAGCTTGCAAGATGTGATGGCCATGGTCTGAGTAGTCAGGTCTCGGATTTTATTCCAAAGACTACTCATATGTGCCATGTATTTTTCACAAAGCTGTAAATATGATGTTAGTAATTTAACTGAGAGGTAGACCAGAGTTTATTTTGAATAAATTATCAGTCTTACCCTCATATATTTTTTTCATGGTTCCTGCTGACTGCACTAGAAGTTTTATCTGGGTGTTTGCAGACAATTTGGCTGATGAAGGATGCAGAATGTATCAGTGTACAAAACCTCCAAGATTTGTGCAGCTTAATCCCTGCTGCTCCCTCTGCTGGCAGTGAAAGATAAAAATAAAATTACAATCAACATCATGGATGTATAACTGTTTCATAATACAAATTTAAATATTCCCAGTTTATATGTGTAAACTAGCTAAGATCAATTTTTTTTGTTTAAAAGTGAGCTCTGTTTCATCTGATGTGTTAGTGTAGCTACTGTAATGTAACGTATTTTCAACCATGACTATTTATAAAAAGTACCATAATACCTCATATAGAAAACCAATTTTGAACCAACCACTAGATCAAAATCAGGATGCCATGCATCTAGGAGGGATTCTTCACAAAATTCTGTGCACGTATGGCCAATACCTTGTTCCCAGCAGAAATGGTTCAGGAGTGCCACAAGTGAAACAGTAACAGCTACTCAGGAGATGTATGTGCATAGCATTCATATGTTTACCCATCCAGAACCACTCCACACCTCCTAATAAATCTCTGTTTAACACCATGTGAGTGAAAGGTATTCTTATTTTCATAATATGAATATGGTAAAGAGATAAAGCATTGAATTTGATTTTGCTGGCAATTTTCTGTACTAAAACTCTCAGCCAAGGCAAATGGATGCAACGCTGTATTATTTTAGCATTTAATCTGTGTATACACCTTCCCCTGACTGCTATAGAAGTTTCACATGTGCATCTGAAAGAAGAATCTGAGCCTGAATTTAGTGCTTAGCACACATCTTGTACTTTACACCTGCAGGAAAGCACATTGCAATGTAAGTTTTGATCATTCAAACAGAAGCAAGGTATGTTTCCAACTCATTCTCTACACTGAAGAATATAAATACTAACAGGCAAATGCCTTTATGTCACAAGAAAAGGCATTTACACTCTTACTTTGTGCTTTATGGATAAGGGAGCTTTCAGGGAAATGTAACAGCATAGCTAAAACTAAAGATCAGAGTCTACTTAAGGCACCTAAGTGAAATAGGTTTGGTCTCACATCAGTGTGTATTGCAAAAACGTTTCAACTCAGTTAATAGTCTCTATTTGAGCTTAGTTTTTTGGACTGAAATAATATAGTTATCTACATCACTGAATTATTTTTACCTCAAGAGATATTTATGGCTGTGATCTGTAAAGGATACTTTTGGAAGCAGTGAAATGATAATAAGAGCAATGACTACACAGTTGCATGTGTGCACATAAAGAGACAGGCTTAGATTATTGATCTAGGTTACTAACATTGGTAGTCCAGCACAAAAACACCACTCGCAGCAGCAGCAGCAACAGTATTTTGGAGATGAATGCAGTGGAAGCTAAACATAGTTCCCATTTCTTGACTTTTCCTCTTGTAAAAGCAAGATACTTTAACCTAATCTGAATGCAGTTTCCATGTGGGCACTCATCCTCCAAGGAAGCACCACATTTTCATAGTCATAGAAGAATGGCAGACATGAAAGAAAGTTTCACTGAGGTTAAACTTCCAGTATAATAAAAGTTACTTTGTATATTTTTCCAGGAGAAAGTCTTTATCAATAACAATTCAAGACCACCACGTCCATATCAGTTTTAAAGTAAAATAATAAAAGCTTGAAGACTAACAGTTGTCTACATAGTGTTTATGAGTGGAATTTAACACAATCTTGCTCAGTCTGATTTCTTGTGTAATAGAAAGGGAGGATACTATGAACATGATATTGTTTCTGTTGCACTCCTGAGTAAAACACTGCTTTACTGTTAATTCCTCTTAGGTAGAGTTTGGATTTTTGTCAATTTATTAGTTTATCTCATCAGGCCAGAAATTTCTACATTGTGACTAAGACACCAGGGGAAGAAGCTCCCCAAAGCTCTTTATTTCATGCAGCAATGCACATTTGAATCAGTATGTCTTCTGGGTAATTTTTGTAAATGAATAAATAAAACTAACTTCTTTTCCTCACCACACTAAATAGTTCACTTCATGGTAGGAGACCACATTATCTCTTATCTCTGGAGATACCTTATCACATATTACAGGGGAGGTCATAAATTGCATGGAATTTTCTCCCATGGACAAAAAAAAAAAAAAAAGAAAAGTGAAGTATTTTAATACTGGACACAGGATTCTCAAGAGTGTGTATGGAAATCCCATGCTTCAATGAAAGCTGAATTCCTTGGACTCAACCATTACTGACACAAAATTAGCATTTTATACAGTCTTGATCACCAAAATTACTCATAAGCAAATTGCAGTTTATGTTATACAGAAATGTGAGTTACCAGTGAAACCTATTCTAGAACTGGGAGGTAAAAAATACTTTGCACTCCAAGAATGATGTTTCTGAAGATGAATCCTTAAGGCTGAAAATGTTCCAGCTATAATCCCACTGAGTAATGCTTCCTGAGTGAAGTCATGGTATTACTTCTGGGAATAATCGAGCCCTGGAACTTGGTCATTTTACTGTTTTAAATTAGATGAACCAATTTCTTTAACACACTTCTGCTATGACTGCTGTTTAGTTGTTTCCAAACTTCTAGTGTTCCATTATTTCTAGCATTTACTACATGCCTGGTTTTGTATTTTATATTTACTCCCTGTCAAGTTATCATGGAAACGCATAGGAAAAATAAGACAAATAATAAAAGACATAGAATCCTCTATAAAGAAACAAAGAGTTGCATGCAACCGAAAGGGGAAGGTTGACTAACTCCTGCAGAAAGACTACCTTGTCTTGTCAGTCCTTTCCATAGCCCACTGGTCAGGTGAAACCACCACCTGTACCTGCTCCATCATGACAGGTCTTCCCATATGCACGGTGCCTGCCTGCACTCAGATACCCTGCATGACATCCTACATGCTTGTGGCCTTCTATGCCAAGCAGCAGTGTTGGCTGCACACTCCTTCTCCATGAAGAACGCAACAGAGGCTCATTTCTCAAAACGGAAGGAAAGCTTGACTTCCCTCTAGGCAGGCACCTGGGCAAAATTTAGTAATTGCTTTAGAAATCTAGTAATTAAATTCAAGATGTTTCTATTGTATGACATGCAGTTTAATGACTTCAGCTTTGTCCACACTGCATGGATACATTTGCTGAAGATTTTTAAACACCAACAGCTTCTGCTAAGCATTAAAAATGCAAAGTGTAATATAAGGATAACGGGTGCAAAAGCAGTTCTTTAATGTTCTTATGCTTTTCTCGTGAGTTAGATGGATACAGTATAACCAAACAGAATAAATTTCCAGTTAATATACCACTGTAACTTCCACTTATTACCTCTGACAGAAGCAGTAATACAATTGCTCATTTTTGTTTAGTGTTGTTTCTTCCGAGAAAGATGGATTTGCTTTGCTGTATTTCTCTCAGCTAATACTATAATTTGTGTTTCTGTTTCTCAGAAAAGCCTTCTGCATGAAAACTGAAAGCAAACGTCCTGAGAAAACTATTTCTTACTGCTATCACAAGGTAAAAAGATATTAGGTAGCATGCAAGATTCTTTGACATTGGACTTGTTAGTCAACTTTCACTAATAGTTAAAGTATAATTTAGCACAAGCTCCTTTTTCATGTTTGGTTTTTGTTTGCCCCTCCCCTTTTGTTGGTTTTTTTTTTTTTTTTTTTTAAGTACCAGTGCACTTGGTTTTGTGTGATTCAATGAATGCCTTACTGATAAACAGAGAAATGAATTGTGTGATGTCCTTAAGTAGTTATGGAAAGCCAAAGGAGGTCCTTCCCATAATTTGACCAGCAACTTTATGTACCGTCCTGTAGCAGAAAGAGTGCATTTAATGTTACATATTAAATATATGTCTTCCTAGACTAATGTCAGCAGTAACAGAGACCTCAGTTTGTCTCATTCTTGCAGGCATGAAATCAAGTGTAGTGCTTTGCCCAGCCTGGCTTTCAGTGATTGAATCACAGCAGTTTTCCATTGTTTCTGTTTGCAGTAAAGTCCATTGTTTTAAATTTTCATTTTCAAAGTAACAGTTTCTCCATTTCATTATAGTTTATCACTGAATTCCCCAGGGGGAGACATGACAAAAAGCAAACAAACCAAAAAAACTATCAGCAAGCCATTTTTGCATTGTATTTACTGCAAACCTGAATGTTCTCCATAGCTTCAATAGTGATTTTGCTTATCTTTCTTATTATTTCTGCTTATCTTTCTGATACATTCAGTGCTTGCCAGGATTACTACTTTAAAAGTTTGGGAATGTTTTTACCAAGTAAACATTTCTGAAGGATGCTCCCGAACGCAGATGCCCCATACCTAAACTGTAAAATGAATAGATTAAAAAAACAGATTTTTTTTTTTTTTTTTTTTTAGGCAACATACAATTGTCCCAGATCCCCTGCTAAAAGTAAAAGCAGGTGTTGGTCCTAAACAGTTTGTAACTAAAGCAAAAACAGATGAAGAAAGACAGAAAGTGAAAGGTGAAAAAAACTAATGACTAAATAGAAAACTAAATACAAGGAAATTTTCAGCATCACAGAATAGCGAACAACTCCTTGAATTTCAATATTGTAGGTGAGAGGAGCTCACTAGGATAAAAAAAAAATCTAAAATCTGTTATTCAAGAATAGGATCAAAATGTCTTATAACCACTCCTTGTCTGTAAATACATTAGAAGCTGGTTAAAGAAAAAGACATAGCCTATTACGAAAAATGATGGAGAGTATAAACTGATGGAGAATATTGCTGGATGGCTATTATTTGCCTTATTTTTTCTAACGTTGCATAGAAATATTTTAAAATATAAATTCTAGTAAGTGCAATAAGGACACTTTAATGTACATTTCATGGCAGGTTCTAACATAAATATGTAAACATACATGTGTTTTTCTATTCATCTTGCAGCATCCATAAAAATCACTTTCAAAAATAAAAACAAAACCTCACTTAGGAATTTTGCTTTCTTTGAAAATTATTAAGAATACTCATGAGTCACCTCCATAGCTTGCTTCTAGCACAGAGCTATAATGTAAAGAAAGTTTCCGCTACTCTTCAGGGATTCGTTCTCCCTTGAAGCCTGGATAAAATAACTCCGATAGCACCTGAAGGATCAGTAGAGGATAGAGCTTCAATTACAGGCAAGAACCTGGGCCAAAAAGGAGCTCTTGTAATTCTCACAATGCTCATTACCTTTGGCTTTCTGCCTTAACAACTGGCATAAAATTTATCAGGTGTATAAATGTTCTGCATGGTTCTTACATATTCTCCATGCTTTAACTCACTTGGCAGTGCTCTGCACCTCCTCTTCTGCTGCCTTTCAGCTTGTGTAATCATGATGACATTTACATTTATATAAGGTGGATCCAAAACACTTCTGAATTACAAGTGTTTGCACAACATCCTCTTCGCAAGCATGTAAGTGGCCACACTGGGGGTAGGAAAACAAAACTATTACCCAGAATCAGGATTTCTAAGTTTCAATTGTCTCAATTTTTAGTGTGAATGTTTTAACAAAAGTTGTGCAGCTGAAACAAATGCCAGTGAGTGCTTTTCAATGCACTCTTCATGTGAGCTTAAAAAAAAAATATCCTTGTGTCAGTTGACAATGAAAAATATTTCTATCTATAAGGTGCAAAAATCTGGAGAAGTCCAGAGAATAAACTCAAAAAACATTCTAGTTTTGCATCTGGCTTATATTGGTGAATAGTATGTAATGTGATGGTATAATAGAAGTAAAGAGCGTATGGAGGGATTCTAATACTCAGTTACCACATCTGTCTCTCTACATTATCATAATTAGAGTGTTTAGGTGCAATTTATCTCCCTTTCCATTTGAAAGATTCATGTTCCCTCCTATGAACTGGGCATCAGCCCAACTGCGATGGGTTGTGTCCGCAGGGGAACGCCTTCACTTTGACACCTGCTATTAGCCATCATCAGCCCAGCAAGCTCTATTTTGATTGTTTATATGTTTGCATTCTTTAGCCAAGCAGGAAAGAAACCAGTGCATGTTTCTCTCATGCAGAAACAGGAGAGGAATCCAGGGAGGGAGAGAAATAAAAGTATGTCCACTTTTCCACAGTTGACAGATTTTACAGCTCAGACATATGAAAATATAGCAAAGCAGGGCTCTGCTGACATTTTAATTAAATATAAATAGAGAAGAAGGATACTGATGGGATTCAGGCCATAGGCTAAGGCACAACAGATCACAAGTGAGTCACTAGCAATTGCCACAGTCTGACAACGGGCAAATCAACCTCTCTGTGTCCAAGATTTACAAAATAGCTTGTGTATTTAGACTTCATGTTCCTTTGGGCAGGGATTGGCTTTTATTACATTTTTCCCAGCATCCAGTACCCTGAGGCTCTGATCTCAATGAGGTCATCTGGTTATCATCATAATACAAGCAGACCCACCTACATCTGCTCTCTGGCCTAAACCTTACCCAAAAAAAGCTCCATGTAAAACATAACTGAGGAAAAATACCTCGAAAAAGCACAGAAAATACCTAGAAAAGCTAATAAAGCAAAAACTGAGCTGAAGTAACTCCCTTTGCAGGCTAACTCCCAGGCATTCATGGCAAAATAAAAAAGCACTAAGGTGATCAAAAGTTCCATATAATTGAGTTTCATCACTGTCATTTAAAACAAAAATATGGGGCAGAGAGCACATGTTTTGGAGATGGTTGTTAAAACATGCTTTGGAAGAAGGTACAAGGATCCTTATTTTCTCAGTCTTCTACCACAGAGAATGATGTAGATGGTCTGAACTTTTGCTAATCTCATTTTACTAGGATGTGTAGGTGGGCATGATGCCTGTAGTATGTGTAGGTGTTCTCATGCGAGCTTTAATCTAGAATCTAGCCTGCACAGGCTGAAATGGCATGTCCAGTTGCTGTGTACACAGATGTTGGATACAAAAGAAGTCTAATTTGAATCAGCTCTGGGTTCTGTTAGTGACTCTGCTATATATTTCCTGTATTGCTCTAGGCAAGGCATTCAGGGCCTGATCCAGCCTCCATTTAATTCCACAGCAATCTCTTCTTTGGCAGCACTGTGAGCTGGATTAGGCTTCCAGCCTATCATTTTCCCAGGCTCCCCATATTCCTCAGTGGTACAATAATACCTGCTCACTCCATAGGTGCCTGATATGGGTTAAACCATTTGTCTCTAAAATGATTTGCTACTTAGGCAGAGTATGGATATGCAATTAAATTAAATTATTAATTCAGGAAGCCCTGCACACTTCTAATAAGTTTCCCTCAAGTAAACACATACTAGAGAATTTTGGGTTCTGTGTCATTAGGTGTCAATATGTAGTCTTAAACATGTAAGAAGGTAAATAACTTCAGTGGAACTACTTAGGGGCCTAACATTAAGCATATGTCAAAGTGCCTTGCTCAAGGCTGTATTATCTATCATTAGCCATAGACATTTGCTCAAAGTTAAGCATCTGCTTAAGCGTATTGCTCAATTCATGCCTGAAAGCATAATACTCATATGCTTTCTAGCATAGCATATGTAAACATTTGAGCCTTGAAGATACTAAAATTAAGCTACATTTGATTTTATGAAATGTCACAAATTATTACTTTTATCTTTCTAATATATCTAAAGAAACACAAAAAAAAATAAGATCATGCTGTCCATTCTAATTTCCAGGAATCTTGCTTACCCTGTAACCCTTTACTTTTGCATAACATTGAAATCACAACACGGATGTCTATTTTGAAGTAATTGTGTTGGTGGTCCCTTCATGCTTTCTGAACATCTAACAGTAAGCTAAGCAAACACACGTGACTGATTAAAAGAAGAAAGGGAACTATTTTTACAGGGATCATTAAACTTTAACTGCCATCTGGCAGGGAATGATTAGAGAAGATCAAAATTAAGGCAGTCAACACAAATACTGTGTGGATACCTCAGGGAATTCATGTGGATAGAAGACGGTGGACTTGTGGCTATGTTAAGAGACAGACAGAGAAGGAAGTGGTGAACACATCCTTTATGACTCCTGCCCTAATGGCCACATTCAGAGCAATGGGGGGAGAGAAAGAAGAAATCAAGAACACCTGGGAATAATCAGACGCTTGTTGTCATAAAAAAAAGGCAAGTTAAAGCATTATAAAAGAGCCACACTATTCTTGTTCCCCAACAAGTCAGGAAGGAAATTTTTATTGTGGAGGTGTGTTGAAGTTGTCAGGTAGTTAATATTCAAATTAGCCAACTATCTTTACACAGGCATTTTAAATAAGGTCTGTAATAAATCTTTTAATTGAATGACCTTACGGAACATGGGCCTGTGGTTGATCTAACTGAACACTGGATGTCACTATTTATACATAGTCATTTTAGAGGCATTGGAAAAGAATCAAGCCATGAATCTGACCAATCTATGTTTTTTTCACATTAGCTATCTTTAATTATGGGTATTCTTGAGATAGCAGTTTCAATGAGACAAAGCTTCTGAGCTGCCTGAAAAAAATAGGTCACTTTTTACCACTACTCCACTGCCTGCCCTGGCTATGCTGCCATTAGGGGCTTGCTGAAAAGATTACCACAGCTGACTTCTTATTT
This sequence comes from Megaceryle torquata, assembly GCA_024611175.1. Lineage (NCBI taxonomy): Eukaryota > Metazoa > Chordata > Aves > Coraciiformes > Cerylidae > Megaceryle > Megaceryle torquata. The sequence continues at coordinate 53,681 of JANIJG010021129.1, forward strand.
TATGGGAAAGAGTTAAGGTTTGGATAGAGAGATAATGGACTGGCTGCTCATTGTAACATCTCACAGCTGAGACTCTTACCAGTCAGATGAATTATCATCTTATAACTGCTGTTGTGACTAGTAAGGAACAATCAAAATAACAGCTCATGCAAAACCACAACAGCCCCAACATGAGGCAGCTCCTAGTCTGACTGCACTGGAGTAGAACCTTCTTTTCACTCCTTAAGAGCTATTTGGTTGGAAAACCCTGGTCCCTCAAGCATCTGCCCTGAGGTTTTTCAGTCCATGGCACTAATAGCACACAGCTCTTCTGCCACTCATTATTATGAGGAAGTACTTCTAGGAGCCAGAGGAAGAAAGAAAAGAAAAGAGGAAAAAAAAAAGGTGGGGAGTGGAATTTAAAAAAATTAAAGAGAAAATGAGTATCTCTGAGCCCAAGTGGTATGGAAAACAAATCAGTGCTAACAGTCCAGAAGGCCAGGCTAGCTGCTACAAAGACTAAGGACAGAAGACAGGTGAGATGAGGTAAAGATAAGGAACAACTGATACAGTAATGTACTGTGAAACAAGAGTGGTTCTCTTTGTTTCTTGAGCTCAACACAGTATTCTGAAATTTGACTTTTCAATAGCATAGGAGAAGCATGTTAAGTATGCTTCAAAGCCTGTGAAATCTTGCCAAATGTACCTGATTTCATAAACTTATGCTAACAATAAAAAATTACCAGAAATATATACATTACTACTCTGAAATGTACAATCAGTAAAAACATTTGGTACTTTTAGACCTTGATTCTCAACAGAAATTTCCAATATATTCATCTGTCTACTTGTCACTCTGCATCCTTGAAAATGCTAGGACTTCTAAAAATTTTACTCTTCTGCACTGTCTTAAATTCAGTATTCTTTTAGGGAGATGTAAATATTAATTTAAAGCAGCCTTAGATTCTTTGCTAGTAAAGAAAATAACTCAAAATACCTCTCATTATTTGCAAAAAGACATTTCTCTGCAGGACATGTGAAGACAGCCTTCCCTAGTGCTATACTGCAAGGCTGCTAGTGTAAAAACACTATAGGGGTTGAAAGGGCTGTGTTTTGAGGTTTCTTTTCCACACATCCTGGCTGGACATCAAAATATCTAAAAATCAGTAATCATGACTGGAAATGTATGGCTGGAGATTAACTGCCCTGAATCTTATTTTAACACTTTTTTTTTTTTTTTTTTTTTTAATAAATATTTATTATTTTTAAAAAATATTTTTGACTTGAGTTATCATCCCTGTCTAGAAAAAAAGAATTGACAAAAAAATTAATTCAGAACTGTTGTACACAAGAGAACATCTGGTT
>JANIJG010021130.1:3921-16557 GCA_024611175.1 Megaceryle torquata
TTCCCAGCATATGGGTAGTTTTGCTGCTTAGACAAGAAGAAATAAATTAAAACAAACAAACAAAAAAAAAAACAACCCACAAACAAAAAAACCCCAAAACCCAAAACCAACCAAAAAAATTGTGTTTGCATTTTCTAGATCCTCCAGATATTTACCTATGAGAGAACCCCCGGGTGGATTTTATCATATGCCTGAAACCTGTTGGTTAGCAGAAGACACAAAAAACAAACATGAAATCAGTTTCTTCTTATGTTTCATCTCTCAGAATTAAATTTTTAATGCCTCTGCATTTCAAGAGTCCTTTTAAGAGTAAAATAATATCCAGAATGACATGACAAAGATTTCTTTTTGGCTATCACTTTCTTCTGGAATAAAAATTCATGTAATCCATCACCTGGAGAGCTACTGAAAAAAAATCAGCAATACTCGGTCAACACTGAAGAAAGCCCCATTGTCTTTCTGTTTTCTTGTACTTTACAAGGGAAGATCTGAGTATTTCATGTTGATTGCTTGATTGGCTGCACTGGGACTCTTTAAAACTACTAAAAAATCAACAGTCTGGTACAAATCAAACACAGGCTTCTATCAATCATGAGCCTGGGGTATTATCTGAGGTTTTTACCCAGAAAGACGTCATTAAAAGTTGCAGAAATTAATTGGTGCCATTGACTGTAATGGCCTTTCCTGACACAGTTTCTCAAATGTAAAGAAAAATTATGGATAAGGCAAATTCCTCATGGGATTTTTGTAGATGTCTGCTTTGTTCTGTTATTGTTTATTGCAAATGTTATTACTGTGATCTATTGCCCCATCATGCTTTGTCTATACTGCTTATGCCATTTCACAGCCCGCAACAACCAAGGGCTTCTGTCACTGACCAAGATAGCATTTATTTTTAAATTCTATGTTTTATATATTCATATAGTGATCTCTAGGTGTTAATTTTGTGTGTTTAAAATTTCATACTCAAACAGAACTTGTTCTGATAGACTAGAAGTTGCCAGTGATCTTCCTACAGCAACTGTGAATCTTCTAGTATGTGCATCTTCTTCTACAGTTATTTTAATTGCTGTACAAAGACATTAGTTTATTTCAATTGTTCTGTCTTGCATGTCTACAAGACAGGTATGTTACAAGACAGTTTTCACTCACTTCCTTTTTAAATTTATTGCTTATAAGACTTTCTTCTTAATTACAAGTTAAGATTATCCTCAGAACTATCCTTCCAGAAAAGCAAATATTTTAGGAGGAGAAAACCAAGAAATACAGTCTGTGTCTTACAGAAGTACAAATATGAATCCTTGAAAATTAGATTTCAGATTCACAAAAGGTTTCATATTTAATACCAGCAAGTCTTCTTAACTACACTGCAGAAGTCAGATTATGCAACTATATTGCATTGCCTTTTCCATTCTGGGGCTTGAAAAATCCACTTAAAGGCATTTAGGACCATAAGTGTTGCTTTAAAGAGCTGCTATGAATTAAACTTTAAAGCATAATTTTCTTCATTCAACCTCCTCAGAATACTCTGTGTAAAATTTATCAGACCTTTAGGTTAACCTGTTCAGTGTTTTCTGTAAAATGCAATAGATCATGACTCTGGCAACAACCAACACTCAGTGAATGTGGGCAAAGAGGAAAACTTACTGCTGTGTTACAATTTCGGCAGTGTAAGGGTGTTTTCCCTTTTTCCCCTTGGCCTTGGGCTAACCATACACATGTATGAAGTAGCATAAAAGGGCTGGTGTCTTTAACCACCTGCCCAGCCCAGACAGCAATTGTTAGCCTGTCATTTTTCAGTTTTAATCTGCTTCTACTGCGTGCATTAGTAATGTCTTTTGCTCATGCATTTTAACTCTGTCTGGTGATGCAATGCCACTACTCTATCTAGTTTATGTACAGCTTTCAAACACACACTTTGTCTCTCTATGACTGCTGGTTTGGTTCTGTTTGGATAGTTTCAGTATTCAAGCATTCAGTATTCAGTATTTGTGTTTCAGTATTCAAATTTATTTTCTTGTGCTAAAGTTGTAAATCTTTGCAGACCCCCAGCAAGAGTTCACTGAAAACAGGAACAATGGTCTATGTGGATTCAAGGGATCAGTAACAGAAACACAGATTCACTTTCACTGTTTTTTTGGGGTTTTTTTTGGTGGTGTTTCTTCTCTTGTAATTTATAGTCTTATTCTAGAGAAGTTCTTCAGTGTCCTATTTTACATGGCATTATAGTCACATCCTGGTTGCAGTAGTCAAAAACCCCCATAGCAAAAGTATGGGCACTGTTATTTAGATGTTTGCTGTCACTCTCAGGAAAGAAGTCTGCATTTTAATAATCCTAGAAGTTGAATATGGCCTTTGTCATAAACACAATTCCTGCAGCAAAACGTTGTTAGACTGGAGATTTTGACAAGTCCCGTCCTGTGAATGTCAGATCAATGGGAAGAGACTTTCTCTGCCTTTACTTGTTGATTTCCAAGACCACTACTCATCTCTCTTTTGTCATGCTTACTGTTTCATCCTTGTCTCTCCATTATCAGTCAAACATCCCGTGTCATTTAGTGGCCCACACTGGGTGTATTAGGGAACTGCTGAGAAACAGCTATGTGTTTGGTGTCACATCGGCTTTTCAGGCAACCTCATCAAAGTGGCACAAATCTAAGCTGAAGTTTCCAGTGACATTTTTCCCATATCAAATTGCTACTTTTAGGACCACAAACACCACCATCCATCTATCTAGGTACTTGTAGGACAACGTCTACCATTAAAAGCAGACAGAGTATGTGTATTACTGCAATGCCTGGAACTTAAAGCAGTGCTTAAGACTGGGATCTTGCCTCCCCTTGTCTGATCACCTCCCAGCTCCATATGGTTTTTCAGATGCTTATTATGGGTATGATGCTGAAGCCATTCAATGAAGGTATGATAATAGATGTCAAGTGATATGGCATTTACAGCAAAAGCTGTAAGTAGGCAGATACATTTCTTCAAATCAACTAAATCAATTATTCAACGTATGATATCGATTATTCATTATTTTGTAAAGTTGTAATCTATTCTTAAGCACCTTACAAAAAGGCTACATTTGCCAGACTGTTTTCAATGCCCAGTTCGACCCTGAGTAATTCACATCTATAAAGTTAACATGACATGTCTGAGGTTTCACAACTACAATGTTCTTGTTTGTACTGAAAATGGACACTGGGCTGCATGTCAAGTGCCTTGCTCATATCTGTTTGATTTTATGCAAAGAGGAATCCTTGGGCAGTACTCTGATTCTTCTTCCTCATTTAGATAAACTTGTACAAAGGCACTCAGAAGCAATCCATCAGGAAGTTCCTGGGTGCCCATGTGGACCACCTGTACCTAGAACACTTCCCTAGTTGCCACCTACCCAAGATGGGACCCTGAGGAGCATCTCCAGAAAGAGCAGACCATTATCCACTTAAGTAATTTCTATCCTTCAGTGTGACCTTCCTTGTGCCTGATGGGGTAAGGAAGCAGGCTGATTTAATTTCCCTCAGGGGCTGATCAAAGGATATATGAGATGGATGTAAGGACACCACCTTGATGGAGTTCAACCATTTGCTCTGCTTTCCACTAGGTTGCAGTAGCAGCAACCAACAGGTCTAAGAAGGGTATTTACTAATTATACTCTATGTATTGCTCTTCTGACAGCCATCCTTACAAATAAGAGCTATAAAAATCAGCCTGTCAATGTGCTCTGGGAGTGGAGTTAGGTTTTCTTAGAGGATATTGTTCTGACTTATTGAACGTGCTGATCACTTGACAAAGTTAACAGAGAGAAACCTTTATTTTTATCAGGCCATCCATGTAGTCAAGGAGTACAAGACTCTTCAAGACACACAGAGAAAAAGCCTGTTGTGCTTCCACTAGTGTTGAGGCAGTGTGAAGAGGACCCGCTACTGATATCTTACTGGTGTAGCTGTGCTGTACACAGATGTGCAGAGACAGTAAATAAGAGTGTAGTCAGGTCCTTTAATAGCCCTGGAACAATGAGATGCAGAACCAACCAACTCTTTTTCAGAAATGAGAGTGTGCTTGACCCTCAGTTTCTGTAAAGCAGCACAGCTGCGACTAGTTTAAGTAGGGAACTGTGGTGATTTAAAGCATTTGAGAGGTTGTCTCCTCCCAAGCATTTCAAATGTAGGACAGACAAAAAGAGACACAGACCATTAAAATTATGTTGATAATAGAGAGTATATATTTGTATACTGCAGGCTTGTCTTTAATCTTTAAAGTTCTAATCTTTTGCTGTCTACGAGACAGAACATGAAGTATTTTTGATATATTTCCAAAGGTCAGGTCCAAAGTCATGCTCCTTTGAAGGTCTTATGTCTGTTTGTGCTTTTTTGATGTTTCTACCATCATGGAGACTTGATAAGTAGATGAATGACCATGATAAATGTGCATAATGAGAAAGTGATAAGAATTGCAGCATCTGACATGAGTTATGTCTCTGTTGTCCAGAAATGGAGATGCTCCACTATTATCTTTACTCTCTAATTTCTTAATTAGAAAGAAAGCATATTTTCCACCCAGTGCATACGTATTTGGCAAGCATGTGGTCTAATAACAAGATATCTCAGCCAATGACCTGTATAGATAGGGCTGTAATTTTTTATTTAAAAATGTCTCTCCTCGCCATAGAGCATGAGTCCCAGGACCAAGCTTTTTGAAGTGATATATATAAAAAAAAAATTTGCTAGACATAAAATCTGATGGGATCCTGATGATTTGGGGGGAAAAAAACAAAACAAAACAAAACACCCCCAAAATCAAACCCAGGAATAGTGTCCAATCCAGCAAGCTTTTGAAAATCTCATATATGATCTGATTCACATTGCTGGGATTAGTTATATGAGCAATGACAGACACATGTATTTTGAAAATTTAGCTATTGAGATCAGATTCTGATCTGAGATACTGAGAAAGTCTGGATCTTGAAAGCCTTATAAGGACAATATTCCCTTTAATAAGATTTCTCCCATTTATATGACTCCTGCTTTAGAAAAACAGCAACAGTGTAGCCATTGAAATAGTCCTTCAAAAATGAATCACTGCATACTGACAGAGAATTTGAGCTGTGGATTTTTTTAGAAAATGCAGTCTGCATCCATGAACTTCAACTTTTCAGAAATCAAATGAATGGTCTGAATTAATTGATACCAAGGATGCTTTCAGTCCAATGATTGTTTATTGTCTTATGCCTCTACCATGCAAAGATTCACACATTTGCATGCTTTTTGCATGCTGAGGACTTCTGCTGAAAATGGGTATACATTTGTGGAAGTAGAGTTTAATGGATTGAACCTACTTCTCTCAAAGTGAGTGGCAAAACTGTTCACTTGAGTGAGAGGAAGATAACAGCAATAAAGCTATACCAAGTTAAGTAATTCTTCATGCTGTAAGCAGAGGAACTGTATTTGCTTCAAAATCATAGAAGGAGAAATTAAAATTTATCTCTTTTGATGACATACTACACAGCAGTTGTAACATGGTATTTTATTCTACCTTTTAATTTTTTGCATTACTTCTCTGTAAAACCAAATTACTTGTGGTTAAAAACTACCATGTATAGTTGAAAGCAACTACCACAGGTAGTTGCAAAGGCATATTTGCATATGTTTTTGATTGCATCAATAGGCAAAGTTTATCAAATATCAGCAATACTATGTGAAGTGAAGAAGGAAGAAACATTTTGTGGTGTGTGTTTATTTAGATTTTCTTGTTTTCCTTTCAAACTAAGATTTGTTTACTAGAGGCATTACAATTTAGTGAGACAAATTAGGCTAAACTTTTTATCTCTGGTGGTTTGCACATGCACTAAATGAACAAGAGGAGCAATTAGAGTAAGGAAAAACTAAAGATTGGCTGACATGATTTAAGTTTACCTCTAAGGCAGTTTGTCATTTTGTCTCTATAATCTCTATCAGAATTGACTAAAACCGTAAACATAAATCATTATACTAATTTATTTCACCACACTGTGGTCTGGGAGAAGAAGATTTCATTTTTTTCAACAGACTTTGGGGGATTCAAGCATTTGCAGAACTTTTTTAATATAGCAAAAAAACCAAGCCAGCCCAAAGAATCATTGATTAGTATTTCAGCTTCTTTAAAATCTGATTTGTTTTTGTTTTTGTTTTTGTTCAGACAAGAAATATTTGAGTTACTATTGCTAAAATAACTATTAAAAATTCAGAATAAATGGGCATGGATTTTATTTTTTAAGTGACTGTTTAAAGCTTAATGTATGACAAAACATAATGCAATGCCATCAGTTAATACTTCACACTACACCAGTTAATAAGCAGCCTTCTCTCTTGAGATGCATCAGAACAAAGTCTGTAGAGCCATAGAATACCTTTGTGGGAAGGAAACCAGTAGATATCTAAGGACAACTTACAGTATAAATCTCCATGGGCTGTCACAAGGCCTGTTATAGACTCTCCAAAAATAGAGCTCTGTATATCTTCATTAGGAACTGTACTAACAACACTGGGCACCTGCAATTTTATTCAGCTGCCACAGTAAAGCAAGGATTATATTATGTTGCTCTTGTCAAGTGAATTATTCCTTATCAGTGACTTTAAAGGACGGATTTTCCAATGTCATTTAGACATCTATGTCCTACTGACTAGCTTATTTGTGAATGGTCTCTTTTGTTTCAGTGGAGCAACTTGTATATATCAATGGCAGTAAGATCACTGCCTAAATTGTTCCCCAAATGAACACCATAAGAGATTTTGCTCCCTCGTGCCTGCGCTTTCACAGACCCTGTATGACACAGGTTGTGTGTTGCCTAATTCCACCAGCAGCCAACCCAAAATGCACCTCCAGTTGTGGGAGTGCAGTCTGCAGCTACATCTAGTTAAGCATACTGTGAATATTCTGAGTATATTTCTAAATCTGGGCCGGAGGTGGCACTTTTCTACAAACCCTTTACTTAACAGGGTAAAGGTAATTTGACGATGACCAGAACTTCAGGAGTCTGATTTTCTATGGTTCTATGTCTCCTAGTTGATTTACTTAGTAGCCCTAGAAGGAGAGTATCTGGCACAGTCATTTTCCCCTGTCAGATTATTTATAGGTCTCTGTGCCTTGCCTTAGGACCTGTTTTCATGAAACCTTAAGGAGTTTAACTGCCTTTTTGACCACTCCCTCTGCATCTCTGGTTAACTGTGTAATCAAGTGTTCAAATGTTGCTGTAAGGGAATACACAATAAATATTACACATACTTACAGAGCATGATTGCATAAACCATAGGAAAATGTGATAAATAGGGATCCAACAGCAAGCATTTTTAAGCAGAAAGCTTTAGTGATTTCAGAAGCCTAGCTTGCCTCAATAAATGTTTCAATTTTCAGTCCTCTGTGTCTATACCTAATTTATGCTAAATTCCTCACGAGAAAAATATGACAGGAAAATGTGGTATTTCATTACTTTGTTGCTGCTTAACATAATGTACACACCACAGACATGCATATTTCTGAGAAATGTATGTAGAATTTACTTGTTGCTCCATTGGTTTCACTGGCACATCCACTGTGGCAGTTCATCCTCAGGCCCACAGTAATCCCTTGTAGTCCCTGCAAAACAACAGAAGCAGTTTATGGGCCTGGGCACAAGCACTGGAATAAACTATGCTACCTGTATTTTCCTTTCCTTCCACTTTACACTTCTTTTCCCCTCTTTTACTTGTAGGTGTGAGTAACTGAAATCCCACTGTTTGTTGAATTTGTATTTATAAAGCAGATCTTCTATCAGTTATGTTGTGTGAGCCACTTTGGACAGAAACATGACCCCTCATGATAGCTGGGACTGGCTATTAGGGCTGGAGCAATAATTTCTGTAATTAGTAACAATGTGTGAGAACAAGAAACCACTGATGCCCCAAAATGCTGAAGAGTTCTAAACTTCTTTGAAATGGTTTTAAAGTCAAGGTAAGTATTAGTGATGTAATGAACCGAGATTAGTTCCACTGCTGGCTCTGCACCAAAGCAAAAGATGAGATGACAAGGAGTAAATATTTTAGTATTCTCTATACAGGTAGGGCAGGCTGAGTTGTAAACTCACTTAATAAGAGGCAAATAGTTCCTCTACCTGAGCAGGAAAGACATTTTATGTTGTGAAAAAGCTCATCCCAGCTTTGAACTCCAGAGGGCAATAGCCCACAGGATGACAGGTATGCAGTCATTTATTGAATAAAAGTAATTTCCAGTATCCCTCTTGATATTACCATCAGGATGGGGGTCATGACAATAGACAGAGAACAATGGTGGGTCCATATGTGTAGCCAGGGTTTCCAGAAGCCTAGCTGATAACAGGGTATGGAATTGGGGAAAAAAAAAAAAGTGCTCTCTTACCTCTGAAAACAGTCAAATAGGAGTTCAGTAGCATGCTGGAGGAAAAGCAGGATAGGACATAAATGAGAAGACGACAGGTCAGAAGGCTTATGTAATTTGCTTAAATCCTCATGTTTGCTAACTAATAGCTTTAAGCTGACTGTGACAGGTGTATGAAAAATTATTATTTATTCTATTTTTACTTTAAAAATCACACTTTTCATGTATTAGGAACACAGGATTTATTGCAAGCATTATCTGAACTGCAGACAATTTTGCACAGCTTTGTTAATGTAACACACAATTTGACTTTGATTAATCAGGAACAAAAAAATTCTTAATATCAATGAATTCATAGTGCATATCAGTGAATATGTGTGTATATATATATTTAAAACCCAAGCTGATATTGCATCTAGGTACACCTGTTCCTGTTGCTGCTTAAGTTGTAAATATCTGTCTGTTTAGCTTTATTATTTTTAGTTTTTCTGAGGTTTGCCTTCTGACACTCGTTTTCACAGTGGATAGTGTACAGATGTGTTTTGTTGTAGTTTTATAGGGACAACAGGAGTATAAGCTTTATTACCCACCTTTTAATGTAAATAGCACCATCTGAGCTGCTCACTGCATAATTGGAAGATGTGTCTGGTTCCAGCGGAGTAAATGTAAATTTGAGATAAATCTAGGATTGAAGGTTTTTTTCTTCCATTTAACTGGGTTTATTTTGGCATTCTTTTTAAAACACCTAAGTTTTAGGGCTTCTTCTCTTGAACCATTAACTGGAGAAACAGCATGGGGACCTCTTTACAGTTCCAGAAAGCTGTTGGATGATCACATACAGAGGCAATACCTATGATGCCAGAACATTTCTACCTATTCTGTTAATCCCCAAAACAGGTATAGTACCCACAGATTTGTTATCCCTGAGTGTGACTCTTATTTTTAAAACTCGAATCACTACATGGTGCTTAATATTGCCACACTTGCCTGTAACTAAATCTAGAATCTGTTCTATCATTGCCTTTGTACTGAAAGCACATTTGCCTGCTTTAGATATCTGAGTTGTATTTCCTTCTGCAGAGATAACCCCTTGTGGTAGTTGCATTCCACTGTACACATGAAACTACTGCACAGTAGTAGTAATAGTAAAGAGGATCTTGTGTTGTCTTATTATTCCTCCATACTAATAAGACAAAATTTAGGATGGAAGTATTGACACAATGCAAAGGGACATTGAGTGAAGGGACCATAATAAAAATAGAAAACTCAAATTTGCATTTCATATTTTTCATCCAATGTGAGTTTAAAACAGAGGGAGTAAATGAGTTCTATATGACAAGTGTGAAAGCTTTGGTGTGTAAGTTCACAAGTCAAGCAGTAAGGGTTTATAAGAAAACTGTTATACCACAATTAGCTTTACAGGTTCATAATTAGCAGCTTATAGCTGAAAGAAAACAAGTGATCCAAGCAACTTACTCTCCCAGTGTTTGATACCATTCTTCAGTAACTAATTTTGTAGAGGTGAGACAAAGCTACCTGGATTTCAGTAAAGAATCTGATACTCTCTAACATGTAAAATCATCTGTTAAAGTAGAGATTAACATAAGAACTGTGAAGTCAGTGGTGATTGGCTAAAAATGAGATGACAGTAACAGAAACAAAAGGAAACAATCTGCCAGATTAATACCAGGTATTGGTCAAAATCTCTGTAAGGCTTTGTACTTGAAAATGAGAAAGGGAGCGAAACGGCAGTGATTGTAGATTACAAGGTAGTCCTCAATCATTGTACAAAGACTTGCTGAGAATTTGTGGCGATGTGTGTGGCATGTAAAGTTTTAGTGTTTGTTAAAGGTAAATAAAGTCTGCAGGTGTTGAGAAAGATGCTCAGGGAAGATAAGTAGATTACAAAGTCTTTCCCCTCTACTCAAGTCCCTGTGTCTTTAAATTGAAAAGAGTTCCTATACTCTTTTGATTCACTTTGATGTTACAGAAGATGGCTTTTTATATGTGGATTAGTAATTGTCATTAATTTTGTAACTGGCATACTATTCTTTCATTTTCACCCACAGACTCTCCTTCTCAATGGTTTCTATTATAGGGGAAGTCTTTCAGGACTCTCTTCAAATGGTGTCTTCATTGTGAATGTGGAAATGCAGTGTCTTGGCTGTTGCCAGACTCTTTCTTCTTGCCCTGTTTACAACCTTAGAGTCTAAAATGTTCCCTCTGTGTTAATATGAATATTATAATGAACATCAATATTAAAATAATGTTATAAATTTATACAAGAGAAAGGTTCCATGTTAGGAGTAATGTGTTGTGGATTTCTTTGGATCAAAACAGAGGAAGGCAAGTCAAGAAGTTTATACAGAAAATACATTAACCTTCATTATGTGGTGTCACCAGCACACAGTGTAGTGTTTTTAAATTTCATGTGCAAGAAAAATCTTCTCAGATTTCAAATCCTGTATTGGGTAGGACACATTAAAAAAAAAAAAATTGCATTGAAGTGGCAGCTCACAAGAGAATGTCTTTGCCCCACGGAGCAACTTGACATCTACATTAAAATAAAAAACCAAGCAAACCAAAACCCATAAAAGTATCACTTCAGTATTATTCAAATATGCAATTAAAGCTGCCCTGTGTTACCAGAATTTCCATTACTACTGATGTATATTAATATTGACATATGTGAAAATAAAAGGTTTGTTCCTTTGTCTATATTGAAAGCATATTATATTGTCTAATGACAAAAAACCACTACTTTTCTGCAACATAAGCTCATATACACTAATCCTGTGTTATCTCTTCCGCCTTTGCTTTTCTACATTTCTAAATTCCATCTACTTGCTTCCAGGGACACACACAAATTAGGTTAAATATATTATATGGCAGAACAATTAGTTGTTAATAATAAATATTTTGCATGTTCTTTTCTGTGAGGCACATTTTTACTCCTTATATATTTTAACAATTATCTCCTAAATTTATATCCTACCTTTCTGACCTTTTGGGTCTTTGCCTGCCTGATACTTTTAGAATGGTGGTGGTAAGCTACAACCTTATCTTGAACCTTGTTCCTTGAAGAGCATATCCTCTATAAGAGCATCTCCTATGCTGGCCATAGATTTCCTGCATCTTCAGCACTTTAAAATGCCACAGTAAGTTAGTTTCCGCTGTTTTCTCACAGGGTCAAAGTAGAAGAATTACAGGAAAAGTAACAAGGGGCTGTGTTTTAAGGTGTAATTAAACCCTCCCATACCAAAACCATCATTGAGCTGTGTTTAATTATTTTTTATTTTCTAGGAATGGTTTATTGAGGTACTATAGTACACAAGTTCATACTGCTCAAGGATATTTTATTCAAATGCATCTTTCAAAAGGGGAGAAAAGGTATGACAGACAAAACATGACTGCTAACAAGAGCTCATACAACTTTCAAAATGCTACATGGCAGGCATCTCTTCACACTGTGGGCAAATGGCACACGGTACCGGGAGACATTAGGTTTTTAAAAGTGAAGTTAAACTGATAAATTAGACCTCATTTATTGAACAGCAGTTACAGCCAATTGCCCAGGGAGTCATTTGACACCTTTGAAGACCCTGCTAACTTAATTGGTGATAGTTTGGGGGCTGAAGGAAACATTTAAGCCTGTAGCAGCAGGACACCATGCAGCATGAAAATGGAGAAGACAGGCATTCTCACTGACAAGGGGAGTCATATATAGATTTTTGTGTCCATTGTTTTCGCTTATTTGTGTGTGTGCTTTACTCAGTCAATCAAATATAATTGACACCACTGGGTTCTGTTGTTTTGTGGATGACAGGAGCTAATGCAAGAGAAAAAAGCTGAAAGTAAACTTCCCCCTGAAAGGCTATGTAAAGGTTTTTCCACTGGGCTTGTGACATTTTTTGCTCAATTGTATTAATTGATGTAGTGACAAGGCAGTTGGAAAGATGATGGATACTGATCACTACACTTTTGGTTGGTTTTTTTTCCTTTTTTTTTTTTTTTTTTAAGTATCTGGGCATTAACATAGACTCTGCTTTTGTGTAAGCAGTAGAAATACAGCCACTAAGAATGCAAGATGAAGATTTAAGCACCTGCAGACTTAGTTTATGGGACTCACCAGTCACATCTGGAGATTACTACAGAATGAGCAAGGGATGTTGCCTTGGGATAGACTTTTACTCAGGACACCCATGTCCCCACCTTGACTTTTCAGTTCCATTTTTTTTCTCTTGTGTTGAATTCCTCCAGATGTACTGG
>JANIJG010021130.1:17768-28513 GCA_024611175.1 Megaceryle torquata
CTTGATTTAGAGACTTGAAATAAAAGAGTTTTGACCAAAGTTTAAGTGTTCTGAATCCACTTCCTCCACTATCACTGACATTATGTATGATATTGGGAATTCAGGGTGAGAGCCACAAAAGGACTTAATATCTTGCTCCTTGTAGAAATCCTCAGTACAAAGTAAAGCACTATTATTTCCACAATGCAGAAAGCCACATAAGAATAGGATAGCCACAAAAGCAAACTGGTTAGGAGGACTCCAAGTTAACTGAAAGGAGATGTGTGGAATGGAGAGACTCAGCTCTGCTCTTTTCTGTGAATCATGGAAAGGGGGACACCTCCTTCAACCAGAACAGAGCCAGGTACAACCTCCTTTCTCTACTTTTCTAACCTGGTTTTCTTCACACAACATGCTTAAAGGGTTTGCTGCCCTCCTCTCTCTAATGTGGAACAATGTTTTGTACCTGGGTGTGGGGGGGCTTCATGATGCCAGTTTTGTAGGACACCACATGGACATAGTCCCATTAGCTCTTGCTGGAGCTGTTTCTGAAAAGGTGGATCCAGCCAGCAGGGTGCATGGCTGTTGCTGGTTCTGGCTGTGGGAAGTAATTCTCCTCTTTGAGGAATGAACAGTTTGGTGCCAGGACATTTCTGCTTGTGCAGCATCAAAAGTAAAAGTTTTACTGGTGGACATGTGAGAGTTTGGAGACTGTCTCTTTTTGACTTTGCAGACTGAAAAAAATATTTTAACTGTATTTCAACAAATCTCCAGGAAAAGTGAAACAAAGACAATACTTAGTTTCCCCCTGGTTTCAAGCCTCACAGACTCTGGATGCCTTGGTGTGCCAGATGCATAATGTGCAATATGTGAAATAATCAGGTCTCCTGCAAGGACAGGTATCCCTAGGAAAAAAAAAAAAAAAAAAAGGTGAAAACATTTTCAAATTAAGTGGTAGATAATCAAAAGCAGATCCTAAAACAAAGTAAACAATGTCAGGGTAGAATTATCTTAATTGTTCAGTCAAAGAGTAAGAAAATGTTGTTATTTCTTTGGTACCTATTTATAAAAGCTTTGGAAAGCACAGGTCCATCAAGGTAAACCTGTGGTCACTTCAAAGTATTTGACTGTTATCATTTCTAGTCTCAATCAAAAACCAACAATAAACTGCATTTAATTAAACTATATAGATGGTTGTATTGTGTACTTTCACAGTGCAAGCTGATAGGAAATGAAGAGCCGGTCAGAGATGTATTCCTGCTTAAAGAACGACAAGTAGCTATCAAAAGGACACCCGTGAGTTTCACACTTCATTGAAGGATAGAGTTTTATACCAACCAGTGCAGACTACTGGTATAAAAATTGCTAAGTTTGCATACCTATGTAAAGGAAAATCTTTGTTTTCATAAGAAGGACTAAGGTGAAGTAAGATGGTTAAAGACACCACACTTCATCAAGTAAGGAAGGGAGGAGAGAGGCAACAGAAAATCATCTAAATGAGGGAAGGGGATGCTCTTGACATATCCTAGCATATGCAGATGAATTGTTGATCTGCCTCATTTTAGATTTTATGGACAACTACTGCACCTAGCCTGCTTTGGTTAGTGGCTTAAGGGTGCTGGAAGACAACACAATATTTTTCACCCAAGGATTTTGGGAAACTATAAAATGTTATCCAGGAACACCTGAAATGTTTCAGCTCCTTCCAGTCATCCTCCATACTCTAGCTGAAGGATATCATACACTCCTTTGAGCAGCTGCATGAGCAACAGAAGAATGGGCATTACAAGGGTCAAAGGAGGCAGAAGTTTCCCAGTGACTGTTGATGACACTGAAGGGTCTCTGCATACAATAAAATACTGAGATGTAGGCCTGAGCTTGAAGGCTCACAAAAAGAGAAGTGCCACACTTGTGAAGATTATGTTTCCCTGCTCATATAGGAACTTGTACAATTATGAGGAAGCCATAACTCGGTATATTGAAGCAAACTGCTGATTCAAATATGGAACTCAGTTCTTACAGAATACTGCAGTGTAAAGCCTTGTCCTTTGAAATGTAGTATTATTTCAAGTGGCTGATCCTACCAGGGAATTAGTATATTACTGTCCTTGAAATTTAGCAGGTAGATGCTATAATGTGTGGAAAACCACCACATGCTAGAACTGAAATTGTGATTTTCTTACAAGGTGCCTTGAACCTGGTAACATATCCTGTGAATTCCCTTGGTGGTCCATCAGTGAAGGTCTGCCAAAGAGAAGGACCTACACAGAAAGAATTGTGTGGACATACACAGGTGAAATGGGGTTTAGAACAATTTTGATTATTATCTTTTCCTCTTTAGATCCCTTTCAGATACTTCTGAAAGTATTGGTATCACCCTGGAACTGACCTTACTAATTAATTCTTCAGAATTTTGACCATATACATATTGATTTATGTTTCTGTCATGTGCTGTGTCATTATATAAAGCAAAAGCATGGTCTGGCATAATTGAAAAAATCTGCCAGTGGATGTTTTGTTCCATTTCAGACAGAGATTTTTCTTCTTATACAGCTCTTGTATGAAGAGGGAGAGTTATTTTCAGACATTCCTGAAACAGAAGTAACTTCACAGTGCTAGTACAAACAGTATGAAACAAATGTATAGACACTTCCCTCTGCAGATGTTTTTAATTTTCTCATTAATTCTCCCAATGTAATTACATCAGCATGGGAAACTGACAACAATGGGTGAGTCTATAGTCAACATCCTTTCTGATCCATCATGAAGTTGGAAATACTCCTCTGTGCTAGGAAGATAAACTCTAGTACAGCTTGAGAACTGTGGCTTTAGAATCTGTTATCTCTTCATGGTTCTACTTTCAATACATACCAAATAAAACAAAAAAGGTGAATAGTGGTATATCTTGTTGAGGTGGTGAACATCCTAACTTAAACCTCATTACAACCATTATTTTGGTTATTCTTTGTTTGCATGGTAACTAGATAAGTCCTTAAGATAAATGACAAGTGGAAATTCTTATATTAAAAATTGGAAAGACGGCTAAATTAATTCAAAGCAAAATGTCTCCGAGAGTATTCAATAAGCTGTCATTTGTGGGAACAGTGATTCCTTTAGGAAAGCTCACTAATGCATGGTACAGCTCATCATTCAATTCACCATCCATCTATTGAAAAAAATCTATGCATTTTTATTTCTTATTCTTCTTTAAGTATACTAATTGATTCATATAAGACATGGAAAACATGATGGTTGTTCCAGGGCTTTTAGTATATCTTCAGCTGTATCACAACAATTGTGGCAAAAATAGAGGCAGCGATGGATGAATCTCAGTATGAAAAATGCATATATGTTTCTCCACTGTAATACTGAGGAATACAGTCTCATACTTCTGTCAGTCCCTTCATGATTAGTCATATATGCTATAGCTCCTGATCAGACCATATTTATATTTCCAGACAAACATTTGCTTACTCCTTGATAGTATCCTTTTGATGTATATTATACATACAGCATACCATATGCAGATGGATGATGGTTCATGTTAGATAACTACTAACCTATCTACAATTGTATCTCAGTGTTGTTTTATCCATGTGTAAATGCAAGTGTGTTTGTGGTGTTTGTGCAAAGCCAGATTTATCCATTTATCTTCTAGTTGTATTTGAAGAAATGGAAAAGCTGTAGTTCTCTTTTAGGTTTATTTGATGAGGTTGCACTGTGTGTGGCATGTGCAGAGACCAGCTCTTCCATGTACAGAGTTGCACCTAATCCACATGCACACACTCATATATTTCATGTTACTCCATTTAGGTGTTCAGTAGGTAAAATTTGTTGTAAGATACACAGGGATCCTGACTAATGTGTACTGAAATTGTGGATATAAAACCACCATAGGTTTTATGTCAAGATAGAGAAGGTTGAAGCAGCTGCACTTTAGCTGCGCATTGATCATTAATGCCTTGTGGCATATCTCCAGGTTATGGCATCAAGGCACCACTGCACCACTTCTTCAGTTCCCATCTACAGCACAGCTGAATGTGGTCCTAGAATGAACTCTCTTGCAGTAAATGGTATGGCAGCTGGCTTTTAAAATGTATCCGCTATTGCGATGGTTGTGTAATTAGGCTTTTCTAATAGAGTTTATCAGTAAGCAGTGACCTTTCCTACTTCATAATTAGCATCTAAGTTATGCACATTAGCTCAAGATATTAACAAGGCTTCAGAGGATCTAGATCTGGAGAGTGCATCAAGAAAGTAATGAATATTTTAAGTGACATGTATAAAACATTATGCACATGTGGGGATTATAATGGAAGTACATTACTTTTGAAAATGTCTTGGGTTAAATATTCTGAAATCAGCACACCTGCAGTATAAAATTCTGCCTTTTCTGGAATTTAAAGAATAGAGTTCATCAGAGCACTACACTTCTGCTTTTTCACTTATAGCCAAGATAAGTGCTAATGGGCCTTATATGAATGAAAGCAGTTGCCAAAATCAACTGTAAAATCAGAATCTTCTTTAGTAAATAAATGAAAGAACAGCTTTTGTACACATCTTGACATTTTTTTACTGAAATTATTTTAAAAACCACAGTCACTTAGAACAATGAAATTTGTAACATCATAAAAATAGAAAAGTCCGGAAGTGTACAATGAAGCTGAGCCCTTCAGTGGATTGTTTTACCCTTCTGTTTTTGCTGAAGTTATGCCAATGTCATATAGGTCTAAACTTTATTTGATCACCATGTTCATGTTCATGTTTGTGCATTTGCCAAGAAGGATAAATTTTTCAGCTGATTTAAAGCAGCATATTGGATCAATGTTGTTAGTGTTTTACATCAGCAGAGAACACTGCCTGTATTATGCATTTGGCATGCTAAAAGGAAAAGCTAGGGTTTTCTTGAATTTGCTATTTTGCTTGCCACAGTGGGAAGCAGAACTGTAGGAGAAATATTCCTTAACACTTCGATAGGTGAATCAAAGTGTGGTGTGCAAGTAATACTTGACACCAGACAAAATATTTGTAGGGTTCACTCTAGCTTTTGACACCTGCTCTTCACCAATCAAGTGTGATCATGCTTGCACATTGGAATGAAGCTGGCAGCATTCTTGGAGGCCCTCCAGGGGCTTGTGTTTTCACTTTTCACATTAACAGATGAAAAGCAAGAAGAGCAAACTGTTCATTATCCAAAGTTAATTTTCTCTTTCTGTTTATTGTGCTCCAATTGTTTCTTTAACCTACTCTATTGATCTAGGAAGGGGAGACTCAGAGCTGGGCCACAGTCACCTGCTCCTTTGGGAAAGAATAAATGATCCCAGAAAAATAAGGGGAAGAAAAGAAGGAAAAAAAAATAGCCCTGAAGATTGACTGGGGGCCCTAGTGAATTTCTCCTTACACTAGAGCATCATTTAAGTCTATGTTCTTCCATCTACCTTGTTTGCAGTAAATAGCTGCCCATTATGTCAGGTCAGGCAAGCGCTGTGGCGTCACAGCTCAGCAGCCGTGATCAGCTTGCCAAGCGTGCAGGGGACAGCCTCTGGGGAGCCAACGCTTGTGTCAAGTTCTTGAGCTGTCAAGGCTCAAAGCGACAGTTTATCTGGAGGGTTTAAAACATCTCTGCAAAGTTTCCCCTTCTTCCCATCCCCCCTCCTCTTGTTGACATCTGCTTAAAAGAAGACAGATACTGGAGCAGTTTTCTTTAGACTTCTTTAGTTCCACAAGCTGCAATGCACCAATTAGAATCCTGCCTGTCTTTTAAGAGGGGAGGTTAAGGAGGCAGACTTGTTGGGGGAAGGATAAGGGTCTTTTATGCTAACACAAATATTTCCTGATGGATTTGATGCTGTCATTGTACCTTCCTTATGTCCTTTACCCACAATAAACAAACTATGTTAAAGTTCCTAAAGCAACCAAATAATTGTGTCTGTGGTGATGTTTTTCAAGACACTTTTCAACCACATTTAGTTGAATAATTTATAGTCCTTTAACACAGGGCCAAGTTATCAATGTGACACATATTTTTCCCTTGCATCATTTTAGCCTTAGAACACAACAGGGTTGTCTGTGAATTTGCTTGCATGAAAATAAAATTTATCTTGTAAACAGAACAGAATCACTTATGAGAGCATACCTTACAATGACAGTTTCATATCAGCACCACCTTTGCAGGCTGATTCTACTCATGGTATAAATCCATAGCTATTTGTCCTAGACATTACGTCCAACAGAGTATGCCTTAAAAATATAACCTCTCAGAAAAAAAAAAAATAAAATCTTTATTGTCTTTGTCATTTGTCATCTTCTGATCACAAGGAAGCACACTTTAACTCAGGGCAAGCTTTCTTCTGCTCCTGAGTTCCTTTTGCCACATGTGAAAGATAATTTATATATTTGCTTCCAAAGTTACACTTACATCAGGAGGGGGTGAAAAATAGCCTTTTGAAACATCTTCTGTCTTTTTACTGTGCTTCCTTTCTGCCTTCAGCAAAGATAACCCTGGCAGACAGTAATAGAAAAACTTTCTTTGAGATGATCCTGCCATTGCTCATCTGCATAGAACAAGAAAAGTGATAAAAGTAGTGAAGAAAAGATGAAATGTTCCTCACCACCACTTTTGCCATGCTTGATCTCCTTGAATAATTGCCTTTCTGCATTAGAAGTTACAGAGTTTGGAATAGCTCACAGCAGGCAGAAGCATAGTTTAAACCAGGGAGTAGACAGAAAAGTGCAGCAAGTTTATTCTTACAATTTCCATGTTCTTCAGACAGGCTAGGGAATGCCCTTGATCTTTTTGCAGACACAGCCGATCAAATGCTCTTGATTTCCACGCATATATCCTCAGTCTCAGGGCCAGCAAACTGGCCTGCATAGCATTCTCACTTCTCTATATGGTTTTAATGACCCATGTGCACAGTGCTGAAAAAAAAAAAAACACTTGCTCATCCTTACTTTAACGGGTAACCAGTCAGGTTTGGAATTATCATCATGACACTCTTGTAGCTCTGTTTGATTTGTACATTCCAAAAGTCTGTCTGGAAAACCTCTTCTCACAGAAGCCATCTGATTAACTATAGACATCCATTATAATATCCATCCATTCTTTGGTATCTATTTGTTCAGAAAGGGAAAGCTTGCAGTAAGCATATTTGCAAAAGACAGCAGCTAATGTCTGAACCTCTTCTTAGAGGCTCCTTGCTAAATGTCTTTAGGTCGCCGTGGTCTTTTCAACTGATTTCTATGATTTTCTTCTGATTTCCGTCCAAATTCAGAAAAAAAAAGAAATCTGTACTGACCCTCATAGCACTAGCAATGGCATCAAGACTGTTCCTCTGGCCTAGACAGTTTCCTGTGCCTCTCCCAGTTTTCTTAAGTGTGTTATGTTAGCTACTGCATCCAAACCTGAATTGACAGGGTAGTTACTGACAGCAGGGCTCTCACTCAGATAAAGACAGAATGTCTTACAGTAGCACCAAGTTTTATACTCATGACGTGTAGCATGCTGAACTGTTAACATGCACCACCTGGAATTGAAGTAAAGGAAGCTCAGTCACTGTGGTACAAGTAATTTTTTCCATACTATCAGCAGACTGTTACAATCATTTAAAAAAAAAAAAAAAAAAATTGCAAATTTATTGTTACAGGTTATTTATTGGTTACTTATTCTGCAAATCTTTTTGAGTCACCCCCTCTATTTTTGCCTGGCAGCTTACCAGCCCCTGGATGAACATCTTACGCTCTTTCAGATCTGTAAACCTGTAAACTGTGCTTGGACGTTATGGTGCAGAGATTCTAGAATATAGGTACAATATAGGGTCTCTGAACAACTTTACACACACACACACACACACAGAAAAGCCAGAAAATAACTCGTCAGGAAAAGTAATTAAATAATTACTGCAATGCAAATATAGTAAATTTTACTTTCCTCAAGCCTATGCCTAGCACAGCACAGACTCAATGAAATCTAGAGTTCCATCTGGGTGTGCGGTCTCCAGCTGGTGCTCCATGCTGCTTCACAAGGACAGCACAAGATGGCCTTCAGAACTAAACCGATATTATTTTCATCCCCAGCCATTCCCTCTATTATCTGTATTCTGCTTGTTGTATCCAGCATCCTTAATCTTTTCTTCTACTAAGTGACTGCACACTGTGTAAGAAAGACCGAAGTAAATGGATCAAATGTTACACGCCATTGTTCTTTAAATCCTTTGCATAAACTGGTAAGTGGCATAGAAATGCTCATGAATCATTTAAATGTTTTTTTTAATTCAATGAACAATGTGAAAGATGTATCCTAAGCATAGAGCTATGTTTGATAATGAAGAGAAAATAAAATCTTGAACATGCTTTCTTTCTCTGTACTGAATAATAAAAAGAACCTGTGCAAAATATGTGATCATAATGCATACCACTGGTTAGACAACTTCACAGCTGGCATAATCAGACTTTTGAAGGCATGAGGGTCTCTGAAAACATGCTGTTTTTTCAGCTAAGTGTTTTGTCTGCAATGCATAAATGGAGCGGATATTGTATAAAGATAACTTTTTTTTTTCTTAAATGCATTTCATATATGTCTCCATGAAGAGCAGTATTTGTTCTTACCACATTGGAAAGCAACAGCTAGATTATAGAAATTGCCAAGTACTACAGTGATTGATGAATGCATATTTTAAATTTCTTTGCTATTACATTGAAATCAGTCACCTCGATACATCTTCTAATGGCTTGCATGATTCCAAAATTACAATTTTTCTGTCTCTTCTACACCTTACAGTAAATTGAGAAAGTGATAAGTTTAACTATTTTATATGGCATTTAGATTTATTTTTGACAGTGGTCTATGAAGAGTGACTGTTCACAGCAACCCATGAGCATGCCTTTTTGACAGCTTTGGAAAATACTAACACCTTCTTCAAAAGGCCTTCCTAAACTTGGAACAGTGTTTTTAAAAATATGTATTTGATTTTAAATAGGAGAACTGTATGGATTTGACCTTCTCCACTAAAATTCAAGTTTTCAGTGATGATAAGAGAATCTAGGATACCACTGTTAGGATTCTGTTAGTATACTACTGGTTATACAATGCAGTGGAAACTTACTAATTGATCCTTTAGGATATCAATTCGATTTTTAGGAATGCTCAGAATTCTAACAGGAGAATGCTTCAATTCATAAAAAAAACAGGCAATTGTATAATCCCATTTTCTCAGGAAAAGAGGATTTATCAGAATGAAGTCTTTAAGTGCTTTTTTTTTCCTGTTAAAACACATCAAACTGAATAACTGAGCTGTACTATTGCTATTCGATGAAAATTTACCTAGTGATTAGAAAATGTCATTAAAAAGAAAATGATTGGCTGTAAAAGTCTTTCCCTGATAAAATGTGTTGACCTAAATGATATTCCTCAAAGGTAAGTCAGAGTGTTATGTGATGTTCTCTTATCGATTGTTTATTCTATGTGTACCTCTGGGAACAGAAACCACAAAGAAATGTTTTGAAAGGAAAAAGAGTGACCTTTTCTACAGAGGCATTTTAATACTATGTGATGCTGAAATAAATATCTGAACGCATAACAAAGGGGAAAAAAGGTCTTTGTGAGAAAATAGATTTTTTAATGCATTCAGGAAGAAATCAGAGTTATAATACAGGAACTGCTATCTACACTGAAAGCTGTAACTTCAAACTAGCCCTTTATATTCATGCACTCAATATTGGAGAGGTACCAAAATAGCAATCTTTTTCATAGAAAGCATGAAAACCCCATCTGAGATGTTAAAGTGTTGCATCATTGTCATAGGTGAGAAACAGATGTTTCAACAATAATTGTTTTGCAGTCCTAATATATTAGAAAAAAATATTTACTGATTTCTTTTTTTCTTTTGTTTGATATTTCAGTCAAAGATGGTTGTCTTATTAGCCAAGCTGACTCTTATATCCTTAAAAGAGGCCTGGTAGATGTTATAAGAGTAGAAGAAAATCAAACTACTTTTATGTAACTGAAAAAGATTCAAGATCAGGATTACTTTTAGTGCAATATTCAAATCATGTTACTGAACAGCTCATTTTTAGCCATCTATCAGGCTGATATACATGCTAAGTTGTATACAAGTCTTTCAGGGAGCACCATGTGACCTATTCTTCATCAGTTTCTTTATGGTCTAAAAAGAACTAAACAATCCATTCTAAGCCTAATGTATTCCAACTCCCGAGAGGAGGGAGGCGGGTAAGTGTGGATCTATAGAGGGTTATGACCTTTAAGAGAACTCCAATTACAGGTACTGTGGGTAATTTCTCTTGGATCTTTACATGTCTTGAAACTAAGTAGTTGCTATTCTCATGTTAAAGATATGGCTATATAGACTAAAATATATCATGAAAGTATTCCTAAACATTTTAGCTAGAATATATTTTGGACATGGTATTAATGAATCATAGGAACAGTTTAAAACTGAAAATCAAACACAGCAGAATAGAAATAACAAGGCATTTATATTAGAAGGACATTTTGTAACATCATGCAAATAGAAATATATTTTGTTTAGACAGAATATTCCATCTGTGTTTTGTATCTCATTATTGATAAATTATTGTGGTCATAAACCTGAGATGAGTAGCTAGTATTAAGAAGAACTAAATATAAAGATAGTTATCAAGTTTTGACAAGGGGAGGGAGTAGAGGTTTAAATCTTTGCCTTTCTATCCAACAAAAAAAGAAATTCCCCCCCCCCTTTGTTTTTTTTTTTTTTCTAAAACTGGTTCCA
>JANIJG010021133.1:0-44156 GCA_024611175.1 Megaceryle torquata
CTGAACTGAAAAGTAAAATCACTGAACAGAATTAATTTTGTTCTGACTCAAACCAGGACACCAGAGAATGGCAGTGACCCCTCAGCCTCTTTTAACACTTCAAGACTGAATTACTTCTGGTGAGAGAGCTAAGAAAATTGAATTGCAGTACGTGATTTTCTGGCTTTCCAATGACCCTCTTTGTAAGGTCATCATCTTAGTAACGAGAAAACAGGAAACTAGTAAACCCACACAGAAAGTATTCAGATTATGATTTAAGGCTGTCACTGTCCTTTAACTCCTCAGAGGTAAACACCAGAAAGTTGCCCATCGCTTGGAGGCTGCTGTTGTACTTGAGGGATGGCGGGGCCAGGGAACAGGAGAGAATGAATCTCGGTTCCCCATCCTGCTGCGTGACCCATGACAGGAGTCCTGTGCAGCGAGCCTTTGCCTGGTGAAAACCAGGCAGCGATGGGGGAGCCGCTCTCACAGCAGCAGCAGCCTGCCCGGGCTGGGACCTGCTCTTTCTTCAGTGGCTGCTTTGGTTTGTAGCTGCCTTGAGCAGCAAGCTGAGAGTACAGGGAACAGGAGTGTTGCTGGCCTGCTCCTGTCAGACCCTTCCATCAGCCCAGACAGAAGCAACAGTTACTTAGGTCAGAGAAGTTGGGCTCTTCCATTTTGTTTATCTCTTTCTGTCCGCTTATTCTTTCTGCCTGCTTTGATTTGGCTTTCTAGAGCTTGCATGGGAATTGCTTTCTTCTGTTGTTGCGCCAGGCTGCTGTTAGCAGGCCTGGTGACCCGGCCCCGCCGTGCTGGCAGCAGAGGGAGCACAAGGCTGGGAGTTGGTGTCGGTGGGAGTTGGTGGGATGGTACTGCTGCCTTTCTTGGCAGTGCAGCAGGAGTAGGTTTATTGTTGGTTGTGGTGTTTTGTTTGTTTGTTTTGTTTATATTTATTTACTTAATTATTTATTTGAAAGCTAAAAAGAGCCTGCTCCATCTGCATCCCAAAGAACAGTTTCAGGCATGGAATACATCTTCAGGATGGCCACTGAGATTCGGGAAGCAGCCTATGGCTTGGTTATTTTACTACTGCCAGCAGGTGTTTTGACCTGCACCTTGTAAAAGCCCTTAATTATGGCAGCAGGGGGTAACAGAGTCTTTTTGCAAAGGCCGTGGTGGCATTAAGATTCTTTCTGTGCCTTGTGGTAGACTTCCTGGTGGTGTGAGGCACTGCAGCTGCCTTGTAGCTGCAGGGGAGGGATGGTCTCATCTGTGCTGCTTTGGAGCACCTACCTCTGTAGCATTTAATTGCTAAAGTGCTCAGTCCTAAATTTCAATTATCTTTTTGATGAACCCACTGATGTGAATGGCTTTTGAATCTGTTGAATCTGGATTGAAGTAATTATATGAATAATGAAAAGGAGTAATTTAATTTGGAAACTCCTTTGCAGTTCTGTAGATAGAACTGTGTTCTGTTTCCTCCTCTGTGAAAAAGTGTTGTTGCTATCCACATCCCCTTTTCCTCTTCTAATGTAGCTTGCAGAAAAAGGCATGATCCCCTCAAACCGTGGACGTGTATGAGGACAGATGCCTGGGAAAGGAGGAAGGAGCTGGAACTGGACATTGGAGGATAGTGTTTGGTGTAGAGCCATTCTCGACTTCCTCTACTTGGGAGATGCAGAAGAAGGGCCTTCTTTGCTGAACTGGGTGTCCTGATAGCAGTCCCAGATGGTAACTGCTGCTTAAGGATGAACAGGAAGGCATTTATCAACACATGATCAAGCAGAGCCCTAGGAATATTAGGCACCTGAAAATGTGACTCAAATTGATTGACTTTGCAGCCTCACTGGAAGTCAGTGGAATGAAAACTCCTAAGCCACCTTGGTGTTCACCCTGGGAAGCTGGGAGGATGAGGCTTAAGATGTTCCTTGATGGTCCTCAAAAGATTCATCTTTTGTTTGCAAAGCCCATCCAGAGGGCAACTAAGATGAGCAAATTCCTCTGTCCCTCCCCTTCTGGCTCAAAGTGAGACAGCGTTTTGGAACAGGGCAGTGCTGTTGTGGCTCAGCTGTTAGGGACGCCAGAGGCAGCCCATTACCTTCAGTTTGGAATTCATAGAACCCCAGTGAGCCTGGCTCCCCAGGCAAGGCAGAGAAAAAGTGACAAATGGCTTTTTCTTACCAGCGGTGCTGGCAGAGGCAGATGGCACTCATTGCTGCTGAAATATTAGTTACCTAGAGACATTCCCAGTTCAGCCCAGGGTCCCAGCCACATCTCCTGAAAGTCGCCTAGAAGATGGCTGGGAGGTGAAGATGGACAAATTTGGGTAAGAAACAAGTGTGTAATTTAGGAGAATAATTATGTCAGCGGAGGGCACTCCGCCTAAAAATCAGTTCTGATCACGATGAGCACTTTGCTGGAAGAGGAGCTTCAGCCAAACCCAGATTAGTGACCCTGGAAGTCTTGGAGGCAGTGATGGATGAGAAATCAGAGTGGTGCTGGTGGGCCTTTCTGGCCATAAGCTTTGAATAAAAGCCGAGGCACATTCAAAGTAGGGTGCAGTTGCCTTGAGGATGGTCTTGGCCATCACCCCTTGATAAAAGATGTGTTCTCTCTGTCAATACTGGATCTTCTGTTCCCATATTAAAGAAGCAAAATGTATTTAGGCAAATATGTCTGATCTAATTGCTCAGGACACGCTTTCGAGTGCTCTGAGTTGCTCTAATAAAGGAAGGGGAGATGCTGCTTGTCTGCGTAGAGCTTTGCTGTTTTGAGCTGTCATGGGCAAATATGTCTTCTATATTCTTGCCAGGAATAGAGGGAGCAGATGGTGCTATTGCTTCTTCCAGCTTCTTCCAGGTGGAAGTGACAGGTTCTATGCAGAAGGCTAAAAGTGAGCCAACATCTCTTTGAGGACATTGATGTTTCCTGCTTGTCCTTTTGTAGGAAGAGCCACAGCTATTATTCCGTAACCAGCAAACCCAATTTCATCTCAGATACTGGAAGTCCTTCAGCTCCAGGGAAAGAGTGGGTGGACTAAAACTGCTGTTTCATTGAGCCTGGCAAAGGAAACGTGTCTCTTCCATGCTCAGCAGCAACTCTGCTGATGGCGGCTTGGTTACTTGTGATTTACAGCAGTGTGGGAGATAGCAGAGCCCATTTAATAGGCTGGAGAGGTGCAGGTGGCCAGCCCTGTGCACGGGTGAGGGGGTGGCTCTGGTACTTGTAGCAGAGATGAGCTGCAGACCAAACCACCTTTGGTAGTGATGCACCTGGAGAAGCTCTGGCTTCTGGGAAATGGGAGGGTGAGGTATCAGCGACTACTTAGGTTTCCCTGCCTTCCAGAAAAGGACCTACCTACCCTGTGCTGTCACTTCAAAGGTATGCAGATGGAGAGTGTGACACCTCTGCTTTGAGGTGATGTCAAACCATCTGTGATCTTATCCTGATGATTGAAAAGCAAATTAATTAGTACTTCATCCTTAAGGCAGGGAGGAGCTCTTGACTGAGAAGGAGAGCTCTCATGCATGGGTGGTATCCACCAAGCAGTTGCTCAACTGTCTCTAGCTTTGGTATGAAGTGACATCTCTTGGTTCCTCCTGTCTTCCCACAGCCACCAAGTGCAGAGGGACAGCTGGAGTCCTGCCTGCCTGTGGGTGGGAGGTCCCGCTTCCCGTAAAGTCTGAACTCCAGAGGGATTGGTGCCTTGTGGGAGCAAGACACCAGCTTAACCTGTGCCCAGCATCTGCTTGCAACTTGGTGCAAGCTGGGAGTTGCTCCAAGCCTGCTTTTGTGCAAGGCAGTGGCAATGAGCATTGGCTCATTGCAGCTCCTGCCTTGATGCTAGGCAGTATTACTCCTGTTCTCTACAAGAGAGTAGGAAGCTGAGTGCAGAGATGTTCAGCAACTGAAGATCATGTAAATCATGTTGATGCAGGTGCTCTTCCTATAGTGCTCATGCTGTTTTGTTTCAGCATCACTGCCAGCACCAGTGTTAGGCAGTAGCATCTTTGTCTTGTCCAGTTTACAGAGAAACTCCAAATATCCCACTGATAAAAATTCTGTTGGCAGATGTACTACCTGCTTTCCCTCCTGCAGTGAGGGGAGGGGCAAAAGTAAAAGGGAGGTTCTGGTAGGTGGGATTAGGGCTGTGGACTAATGCAAGAACTTACAGTTTGGGGGAAAAGACTTATAAATGGGTGAGTTAGGACCGTGGTGTGCTGAGAAGAGAGGTGCAGATGGCTGCGAGCAGACCTGTCTAACACCTGCGTGCCCCTGCTGATCTTGGTGATGTGGGCAGAAAATTAACTGATCCCAAACCACTTAGTGCTTTGCAGATCAAACCCAACACCTCAGATTCTCCTGTGTTTGGTAGATGGTTTGAACAGGTCTGCTGCACTGCTTCCCCACCTGCCTGTTCAGAAACCAGCTGCCAAATTCAGCATCAGCCTGATCCGAGGAGCGGTATGGTCAGAGGCACTTCAGGGGGTCTCTTCTCCATTTTAATAGCTCCTGGGACCCTGGACTCATTCCCAGGCTCTTTCTGAAGCATTCATAATTGAACTGTATCTAGACTTTTCAGGTCAAGAGGGTAAGTTGCTAAATTTGGGGTGTGTGAGCTCAGAATGGGGCTCTCTGCTGTGACCACTGTACTGCAGCATAGTAAACTACTAGGAAGTATAAACTGAAAAGTAATTTTAGCTTACTCTTTCTGTCTGGCTACTATCTGAGCAAAGTGCTAACAGGTTCCTTTATTTTGTTTTTCTTTTAGCTGGGCTTTGTGAAGGCAGTGTGGAGACAACGGTGAGGGAGGCCAGTAGACCCTGGTGCCATGGAGCTTCCCAGTTACAGCAGGCAGCTGCTCCAGCAGCTCTACACTCTCTGCAAAGAGCAGCAGTTTTGTGACTGCACCATCTTCATTGGGAGTGTTCATTTTAGAGCACACAAGGTGGTTTTGGCTGCTGCCAGCCTGCTTTTTAAATCCTTGCTGGACAGCACAGACACCATCTCCATTGATGCTTCGATGGTGACCCCTGAGGAGTTTGCCCTCTTGCTGGAGATGATGTACAGTGGCAACCTCCCACCAGGGAAACACAATTTCACCAAAGTTATCTCCATGGCAGATAATCTGCAGATGTTTGATGTGGCTGTTAGTTGCAAAAACCTCCTCAGAGACCTCATCAGCTGTTCTACTCAGGACCAGGTAGTGAGAGAAGTTTCCAGCCAGGCAACAGACTCATCTGGAAACCATGCTGAAGCTAATAACCTTCCCCAGTCTGAAAAAACTGATGAAGCAAAACCAGATATCCTCATCCCTTGGAGAGTTTCTCCTTTTCCAGACTCTGTAGAAGCAGAAATGGAAGCAGATGTTTCTCCTCCTGGCCAGCAACTTGCCGTGAATCACACCTGGGTTCAGCAGGACGTGATGTTAGGTGATTCCAGACCCCTCCAGGGGGATTCAGGCTCTTGTCCTGATCAGCCTGCCTGTGCCAAGCAGGGTGGCTGTGTGGAAGAGGAGCTTGCTGAGCCTCTGGAGAAGAAAGGAGGAGTGAGGGATTTAGGTGAGACTTTACAGGTCTGGGCTCAGCACTGCCTCTCTTTTGAACCTCATTGACTCAAGTTTTCCTGTTACGCTGGATCTTTTCCCCTGTGTTGGTTCTTTTAGCTTGGCCTGGGTTTGGAGCAGCACCAACATGTGCCCCTTTTCTTCCTTTGGCACTGTGCAGTACTCTCCTGTGTCCTTTGCAGTTGCTTCACACTCATCATTTTACCAGATACGTAGTGGGCAAAACTTTCCTCACCCATGCGTGTGATTGCATCTGACACGCAGTGGGTGCCGTGTTAGTGAAGGACGTGGGGCTATAAGGTGGTCTGTCTGACAGGAGAGCAGAGCTGCCTGCTAGTGCTACCTTATCCTGTAAACTCCTGTTCATAAGGAGAAAGAAGCATGAGGAAGAACTTTTTTTCCTGGGAGGGTGACAAAGCCCCAGCCCAGGCTGCCCAGAGAGGCTGTGGAGTCTCCTCTGGAGAGATTCCAACCCCGCCTGGACCCTGTGCTGCTGGGCCCCTGCTCTGGGTGACCCTGCTGGATGGAGCCAGGGGGGTGGACAAAATGATTTCCAGAGGTCCCTTCCCATCCCAACCATTTTGTGATTCAGTATGGTAGGAAAACAGAGTCTATACTGGGTTTAAAACAAATGCTCCATTTATAACTGATGTTAAATAAACTGTTGGTTTTCCCTCCAGGCTGCACGATACCTTTAGAAGGGATTTGTGAGTCACAGTTTCCCTGTTATATCCAGTGTGCTGCTGACAAACTGATGCCTTTCAATCACATCATGCCTTCTGTGAATCCCTTCGATTAGCAAATAACTCATCTTGTTTTTCTCGCACAGCAGAAGAGAGCAAAAGCTGTGAACTGGATTTCCTTCTTTGCTATGAAAGTGTTTTCTCTGAGGCCCTTTCTGATGCCCAAGATGTGCTGAAAAAACTAGAAGAGTGCAGAGAAATTGATGCCTCTCAGAAGGAGGTAGGTGTGTTTACTTGAGCAAATGGTGTAAGCTTTTTCTTCACCCTGCTGAGGACTAGAATAGTTTGTGCTCAGTTTAGGAAATTGTTTCATGGGCAACTGGGGCTCTGGTGCCTGGTTGTTTGAAGGACAACACATGCTCACCTGAACAACGCTCTGGAGAGAAGCATCAGTGAGAGCAAGCTGCTTATGCTTGTAGGTGAAGAATTTAGGGTCCTAAATACATCTTCCTGTCCTAAAGACATCCTCACAGAAGAACCCCTCTGTGGGTTTCTCTTGTCCTGTTCATGGCGTTTGCTTCAGGAGCTGTATCAACTTAAACAACTGACATACGAGATCCCAAAATAGACTTCCCAAGCCTTCAGTGAGGACTTGCTGTGGAGCATCTGCTCTGCTCTGTGTGTGGCAGGCTGCTCGTGGGAGTGTGACAGAGGGTTATGGGTGCTGCCCCGCAGTGCTGCTTCTGGCCGTGTGCTGCATTAAAAGCAGTTGGTGCTGATGGGTGATGCTTGAGTTACAGTTGGAAGGGATAGTTGAGTCTGGTGCTTGGCTAACGCTGAAGGATACCCTGGGCTTCTGAACAGTGGTAGCCAGGTATCAGCTGTTGTACCAGCTCAAAGCCACCCCAGAAACAGCAGATTATGTCCATGCTGGTGTAGCAGTGGTGCAGGATGACACAGAGCTTGGAAATTATAGTGATGGGTCCAGGAGGCCACTCGTGGCTGCACGCGGCTGTGGGATTGCAGGGGCTGCAAAAAGAGCTGTGGCCTCTGTAGAGTGAGGATGGGACTGTACTTGCTTTCCTCAACCCAGCTGTCTGGGATGGAGCATTTTTCATTCTGGGCTGCATGAACTGCCTGTGTACCTTTTCTGTATGTGGAAAAATGAGTGTGGCTGTTTTGTTGCTGGCTTTTCAGTGGCTTTGTGTTTAGCTGATCTTTTGAAGCTGAGAAGTGCTATTC
Source organism: Megaceryle torquata (assembly GCA_024611175.1). Taxonomy (NCBI): domain Eukaryota; kingdom Metazoa; phylum Chordata; class Aves; order Coraciiformes; family Cerylidae; genus Megaceryle; species Megaceryle torquata. The sequence goes on from JANIJG010021133.1 coordinate 7,471, forward strand.
CCTGCGCAAGGGGCTGTGACGCTATCTAGGTTCCTTTGTGTTTGCTGGCTGGGAAGCTGTCTGGATTCAACTCACTTTTTCCCTCTGGTACCAGTGTCACCACGGGATATGGGACATTTTGGCCATAGTGGCATTCTGCTTTTAAAAACTCAAGGCAACATTATTTATTAGAAAAATAAACCAACAAACAAAACCATGTGACAACAGGGAGGAGAATTCCCTTGAGTCGGGGAATACAAATTTCTTCTGTGATGAGTGTTTAAATGTTCCCAGGAAAGTCTGCGTTCCCTTAGCTGCTGACCCTCCTGAGGGTGTTGAATGTGATATCTCTGGGGCTTGAGGAGGGAGATGTGGGTCCTAATTCATAACAGCAAGCCCAAGCCTGTCTGTGCTGACAAGCACCTAGGAGTGTATTGCTCCCAGCATGCTTGCGCGCCCCAAGGGGATTAGGTTTTTGGACATTTATTCATTGCCCTGATCAGAAAAGTACGTCAGGTTTAAGATTTTACCTATTCTGCCTTCTGTCAGTTGGAGGAGAGCTGTGGAGGGTGCTGTGTGATGTGGATGGGTGCTGCCAGAAGGGATGTGGCAGCTCTGTGCACCCCTGCCAGCAGGTACCACCCATGCCCACATGCCGTCCCGTGGCTTGTTCTGTCTCCACGGTCACAGGGCAGAACAGCACCTGCAAAGTGCTTCTGTTCCACATAATAGCCCTGGTTTCTATTATTTTCTGGTAACTCTTGTTTCATGTTTCTTCAGCACCTCCAAGACCCAGCAGGGGAGGTTTGCAGACCTGTGCCAAGCCCTTTGTGCTCCTGAATGAGCAGTTGCAGCCAAATGAGAGGTTGTGGAGCTCGAAGGCAGTTTGGGTGCCTGACCACAAAACAACAGCTGGACAATTTTTCTGCAGCTATAAATAAACACTAAATAAATAAGAAACGGATTTTCTTTAAGCCTTCCCCAAAAAAATCACTTCTCAGCTGTGACAAACATGAGAAGTGTCAGCCCCAGGGCTGGGGGGCACGGGCTGCAGCCTGTTGTAAGCAAAGGCTCAGCCAGATCCGTCCCTCTCTGAGCTCCCCCCTGGGACAAGCAGGACCTGTGGACACAAGCACTGAGCCTGGGCTCTGTTTCCAGCAGACGGAGCAGCTTTTTCCCTCAAGGGCCTGGTGTGTTCTTTGCAGGGAACTCAGTAGTGTGTTTATAAAAGCATGCTCAAAATGCAAGTTCAGCTCCAGGGAGCCCAGCTTGGGGTACACAATTAAAGCTGAGTTTGTGCCAATGGTAGACATCTATAATTTTTTTTTCTTTTTTTTTTTTTTTAACCCTCCCCTTTTTTTTGTATTCTTTTGCCAGTTCTTTGCTTCACATCACTTAGGTGCCTTGGGGCAACTAAAGCTCTGGAAGCTGGTGAGATGCTGTTTCTTTGCACTAAGCAGCCTTGCTGGGAGTGCTTGCCCTGCCACAGGGGAGATCTCCCAGCCTCCCTTTGTGGTCTTCTTTGCTCGGGAGCCTTTTGTGAGTGGCTTATCTCTAAAGGCAAGCAGCAGCGTGCTTTGGACCACAGTGCCAGGGCAGTGTGGGAGCTGGCAGGCGTCTGGGGGGGGTTGGCAAACCTGCCTGTTGCCACTGAGGCTGTCCTGGTGTTTAGGCTCCTCTGGTGTCAGTGGGATTTTGCCTTGGATGTCGCCTCTGTATTTCTATTGCTTTGCTGATGAGCTTGTCCCTGCATTGGTGCCTTGTTCCCGGGAGTGCTCCTCTCTGCTCCTCTCCAGTGTTGCTGCCTCATTTCCTGCCCCCTCTGGTGGAGATTTCTTATGTTGTGGGGTTTTTCCCCAAGGTTTGTGGTGCAAGACTTGCTTTTGTGAGAGTTACTTTGTGAGAGTTACTGCTTCTGTCCAAGTTTGATGCTACGTTCTGCTGCCTGGACTGAAAAATGCAGATGAGTTGCTTTTCTGTTTAGGGAGATGTGATTTTTTGGGGTTGTTTTTGTTTTAGAGTCTCTCCGTGTATCTCACATAAACTATTCCTATCTAATTTGGTTCTGGCTTGGATGAAACCTGCTTGGAAATGAGAACAAGACTGAAATTGCAGTCATTTGGGGAAGCGTAGAAGAGCTTTGCTGGTGTCAAGTCTTATCTTCTGTGCTCTCTTAGAGAAACTCAATTCAAATCATTGCACAGCTCATTTGTTCCCTTTACTACTGGGTTCAGATGAAGTGGGGGAGCATTGATTCTCCCACGTAGAATAAATGTCACTGTGCTTGTGGATCATTTCCATTGCCTATGGGCCTGTCCAATTATTGTCATCCTTCATTTGCAGCTGCAGGGACTTCTGGATGCGGCAGAAGAAAGAAGTTTCCCATTATCTTCTGCATGCTGATGAGTTTGTGAGGGTGCATTTTGTAGTGGTGGAGCTGGGAAACTTTTCTCTCCGTGTTTTGGTGTACTCGTGTGGCAGTTTGGGGGTAGTTTTTGTTCCCATTGCTTGGAGCAAGCAGGGGTCAGTGTTCCCCAGGGAGTGTTGCTGGCACTGGGATGTCCCTTGTCAGTCACTTACAGGCTTGAAAAAACCAAAAAGCACTTTAGATTTCTGAACCAGAAATGGGAAAGTAGTTTATTTTTTTCTCTGATTACTGTACGCACAGTGGTAGTTGGTTGACTTCGTGGTGCAGTCACAGCCTAGGAGCATCTCTGTGGTCCCTGTGTGCAGAGCCAGTACCTGTGCTGTCCCTGCCACTGATGCTGTGGGCAGAGGCTTTGTCTCTGCAGGTTTCCCATCACTTTTTTTGTATTTACTTCACTTTATAAACATCAGAAATTAATCAGGAAAAAACCCAAAGCAGTTTGCATTCCCAGAGGACTGATGGTTTTGTCTCTGGAGGTTTCCCCACGGTGCTCAGCCTCCTCTGGTCTGGGACTCTGCAGCTCTCTGAATGGCCAGTGCAGCTCTCCGTGAGGAACTGGGGTGGCATGGAGGTACTGGACCAGGATTTGCCACGTTCAGGGTGAGCCTTGTGACCAAATGTCCCTCAGCTTGTGAGGGAGGTTCTGAAGGGAGACAGCTTCTTCTGTACCCCTGTATGCCATGACTTTCCAGCCTGTTTCTTGCAGTTCCTCCCCCCCCCCACCCACTGGGTGCTTGCACTCACCCTAAAGCTGGTGCTCGAGGGACATCACTCAGGTGCTGTAATGGCTTTTTTCTGAGCTGTGCTCTCACGGTTGGAGCAGGGGTGTAGATAAGGCAGGAAAACCCATAACCCGGCTGGAGAGGGGCTTTTTACAAGGGCATGTAGAGATAGGATGAGGGGTGATGGCTTTAAACTGAAAGTGAGTAGGTCCAGATGGGACATTTGGAAGAAGCTCTTTACTGTGAGGGTGGTGAGACACTGGGATGGGTTGCTCAGAGAAGTTGTGGATGCTCTGTCTCTGAAAGTGTTCAAGGCCAGGTTGGATGGGGCTTTGAGCAACCTGCTCTAGTGGGAGATGTCCCTGCCCATGGCAGAGGGGTTGGAACGAGATGATCTTTGAGGTCTCTCCCAACTCAAACCATGCTATGATATTCCTTCCCAAAGCAGCAGAGGACATTGGAAGGAGCAGAAGATAATACAAAGCAAAGGGGCAGAGCAGGAAGCCCTGGGGTGGGGCAAAGGGACAAAGTAGTGTAGGAGTTGAATCTATTAGGAGAGAAATCTGGAAAAATGTGGAAGATCTGGATACCGTGGGAAGATCACCTACCTCCTGTGGTGTTTTCTGCAGAGGCTCTTGTTCAGAGCTTGCCTTGGGAGTGGTGTGGAAATGGGGAGGTTTGAGATGAACTGGGAGGGTTGTTGCATGGTGTGTGACCACTGTGGTACTGAGGAATATTGTGGCCACCAGAACTGACACCCCCCAACTAGGACCAAACTCCCTGGTCTACACTGAACCTATTTGGTGGCACAGGTCAGTTTAAGCAAGGTCTCGGTGACTCAGTTTCCCTGCTCAGAGAGCCTGTCTCCTGCTCCAGTCTGGAAGCTGCATGTGTGCTCATTTGTGCCAGTTTGGCCATGACAGGTTTTGCAAGTGTCCCAGGCAGGGAAAGCCTGATGGATCAGGCTGTAATGTGTGTGCACATTATGACTAAGCAGGAGCTGGGATTGCAGCAAATAGCAGTATTTCTCCAGGGTGTTTTTCCAGGATCTTTGGGAATTGTTAGTACTTCAAAATAAGTCTGAAATGCACCGTGTGCTCTTTCAAAACAATGCTAAAAGGCTGTTGTTCCCACTGAGCAAAGTGTCCGAGGAAAGGTCTTCCAGAAAGAGACTATAAATAGCAGAGCCCTTCTGTGTCTGAAAACCCGCTTCCATTAAGCCAGTCCATGTGCTGAGAGAGGGGTGTTACCTGGAGCTCTGCTAGCAATGCTGTGCTGACTTTAATTTTGAAATTAACCAGAAAAATTAAAAAAAAATAGATATATTGTGACAGTGCAAGTTTCAGGTCATCCATATTAGTAAGATCATGTATCTGGCAGGGTGCTGAGCACCTTTAGGAGGGTGAGAGTCAAGAGATTTGTTTTTTCGCAGGATCATTTTGATCGGGACGAGGCCAGGCATGCAAACCTTGATAACAAACACAATCTGGTTATCAAGTCTCATTATAAATTAATGTTTGCATTAAAAAAAAAACCAAACCTTTAAGCTTGTTCTTCAGCATGTCTGTGGCATCTACTTTCTTCCTTTATAACAGAGCCCTTCATGCCCACGTCTCTGTTCAGCAGGAAAACGCCGTTAGCGGGTAAGAGCTGGGACTCCTGCATCTTCCCCTCTGTGGATACTCTTTGCAATAGGTCACTGCACTGTCACGCTGCCCTAATACATGAGCATTTACACCTGCTAGGAGAAGCAGGTCCACCCCCCAGCCCCCCTCCAGTGCGGCCCCAAGCAGTTGCATTTGGTCTTTTTATCCTAGAAATAAAAATGACAGTGACAGCACAAAATGGCCTCACTCTCTGGAGCTGGCCTAAGCTCTTCACTTCAAAGGTACTTTCATAGCATCCCTGGAGCCTCTAATAAAGGATGCCTGCTCTGAAAAGCTGGCATCTCTCCTGGAGAGCTGGGGAGGGTGTGTCTTTAGGGGCAATATTTACAGCGTTTAAGGGCTCCGGGGAAATGGGAGCAAGAGTTACAGCTTCTTTCTTTTCCTTTTATTTCCATAACTGTGCAGGCATGTTTGCCTCTGGTTGCTGTCTGGGGTCACTGGAGTGGATTTTGGAGCTCTGGGTGTGATTGCCAGGCGTGCTGAGAGCGTGTGACACTCGGAGCTTGTGTGCCTCCTCTCCAGAGCAATCCTGCTGTCACTGGAGGACAGAGATTCCTGAAAGTCCCACTCAAAATGTTCTGTTCTTTATGTGCAAGTGATGTCCTTGTCCTGCAGTGAAATCTAGTGCCCCCCCCCCCCCCAGACTTGAGCTTCCAAAGTAACAGTGGTTAGCGTGTGTTTCATTAGGTCCCTTAGACTTAGTGGCATTGGGCTGGTAGAGGGGAAGAACTGAAGAGATGTTTGGTGCTGGAACCAGTTCCATTTCGTGGTACTTGCTATTAAGATAAGGGCTGGCAGGAGGGCTTGCTGCCCTCCTTCCCAGGGCTGGTGGCTGCAGACCAGAGCTTGAGTTCAATGGTGTGCATCTGTCTGGGTTTTTTGTTGGTTTTTTTTTGTCTCCTAAACAAAAAGCTTCAGATTCTGCTTTTCAGGTTGCTTTGTATAGGGCAGCTGACTCTCTCATGAAACCCTTCTGTGGTTGCCTGTCCTGTTGTAGGCTCTGGTTGCCTGTCTGGCAGACACAGGGGAACAGTCGGTGTTCAAGAAGCTGCTGACCAAAGTGACAGATGCTCAGACCCTGGATGCCATGACCCTTGTGTCTTTCCTGAAGCTGTTTCAAGACACCAATCCGAAGCTGCAAGCGGCTTTACTGGGGAGGGAGCAGGTCAGCGGAGAAACCCTGCAGCAAACAGGTAGAGAATTGGCAAAGCGAGTGGCCAACTTTGCAGAAGAAGCAAGTCTCCAGAAGAAACCCCGTGTCCTTACTGGGATGCGGGAGGTTTATCACATGCTGGCCGAGATCCTGGAGTGTTTCCTCCCCTCAGCAGGGGTGCGGGCGACGCAGGGCTCTCCCCGTGGCTGCCTGGAGGGCTGGATCGATGGCTGCGCAGCCAGCGTGACTCGGAGCACAGCTGAGCCTCGGCACTGAAAGCTCCTTTCTTCAGTCTGACACAAAGCAGTGGCCTTGCAAACCTGGTGTTAACCTCCAGCTTGCTTTATGGCTTTGTGCTCTGTTAGATAAATGAGATGTTTTCCTTTCACAGAGTTTAAAGAGAATAGTAAAGTGGTTTTTCTCTGCTGCATGTGCTTGGGATGAGCTTTGCTATTCACTTAGATCTTTCACAGAGTCTCATTTGCTTCAGGAGCCTGTCAGTTCCTTCAGACTGACTTGTTTCTTCTCTGTGTTTCTGAATCCTTTTCCCCCAGAGAGCACAGACAAGGGAGAGATGCTGACTGCTCGCTTGCTGGGATGCAAGGAGGAGCTGATCCAGAGTGTGACACATCTGAGCCCCATCGTAGAGTTCCTGGAGGCAGCAGAAGAGGGATTCCTGACCGCCTCGGAGAAGCGGGTAAAAACTCTGAAATGAGGAAAACTCTGTGGATAGGGGGTGTGTGGGGTGTGTCTGCAAGGCAGCATCTTACCTTGTGGTTTGCCAAGTGGTGTGCTGGCCTCACTTGGCAGTTTCACCTCCCTTTGGCACAGCACCGGCTGCACGCGTGTATTGTCTCGGCTCCTTCTGCGCTCAGCTGTGGGAACACTGAGAGCGGAGCAGCCTGGATGCTGCCTGGAGCGGCCTCAGACTGCCCCAGCACACAGGGCCTGGGGCAGAGGAGGTGCCTGGTGCTCCTGGTAGGCCCTGAAAATGCCTTTTTGTGAGCCAGCAGAAGGCTGCGTAGGGGAGTTCGGTTACAGTAGAACCACTTACAGCTCTCTGCTGCCTGCTTGCAGGTTACATCCTTGTGTACACGGCCCTAACCTTTTGGCTGACTCTCCCAGCTTTAACTCTCTAACTCTCTCATGCAAGAGCATGTGCTACATGAGTAGCACATCCCCTGACTGATTTGTAGTTTCTTTTAACGTGTTGAATGCAGCAGTTGGTGGGGAGGTCTGTTCCTCTCCCGTAAGCAATTGCATTATGTGCTGATTTGCAGGAGCCGTAAAGGACAAACTGTTGTTCCTAACCTGCTTTCCTTTGTGTTCTGGGGGGAGCTGGCTATACCTGCAGCTGAAACTTGCAGGGTGCCCTAGCATGCTGCGTTCAGTACGCAGCTTGCAGACCTCCTGTCCTACTTTGTCACATCAGTTAGTTCCCTTGATGCGGGATTATTATTTCCAGAGTGAAAAGCAGTGTTGTGCTCAGTGGCATGAATGATGTCTGCTTTCTGTCTGAGTGAGCCTGACCAGAGCCGCGACAGGTGGGCTGAGACCCTCTGCCCATCTCGTAAGCCCCTCAATTAATGTCGTGTTCACTTGCCTGTGGTTCCTGACCAAGTGTCCAGTGGGGAGAATCCTTGAGTGTGGGCACAGCTTGGTGCAGGTAGGCCAAAAGCAGCACTGCCAAAAGAGGCATCTGCCTTGTCCTTGTGGCTTAGGGTGTGACTGGCAGCTGATGAATTTTTTCCTACTGGAGATGTGAGAGGAGAGAGCGAGGTGTGAATGCAGCAAAGGACTTGGCATCTGCTGGGGATACCGTGGCTGTCAGCAGAGACCTGTTTGGGGCTGCCTGGAGCTGAGCTCCTAGACAGGAAAGCTGTCTCAGCACTGGGGGGATTAGGGGTTTTCGTATACACTTGTTTATGTTGCAGTATGGCCTTTTAAAGGTCACACCTTTACCCTGCACTCTTCTTTTTGTTTTCATGAAGGAAGGTGGTTAAAATGCAGCTGATTTTTATCTCCCTTCCCATTGAAGAAAAAAAAAACCCACAACCCAACATTAAATCAAAACTATCCTGCCATCGTAATTCTTCTTCCTGGGGATGGGATACAGCCTTTAATTGCATCGTCATAAACCACAGGACTCCCGCCTCATCTGCTGAAGGAGGGGTGCTACTCAGTAGTTCTTTTTATCCTCTTCAGTCAGTCTACGCTCAGCTTGCTGCAGAGCCTCCAGACCCTGCTCTGAATACAAAATTGGTTTCTTCCCTATGGGATCCCTTCGTGCTCTTGTTGTACCCACAGATTCCCAGCAGATAACAGTAGTATCGGGGAGCCCTCCAGTGAGGCTGGTTGCATCGCTTTTCCCTGCTGGGGCACAGGAAAATAAAACAGAAATTGCCAAAAGGAGGCTTACCTGAGGGGGAATTCCTTTTTTTTTTTTTTCAGGCTTGGTTTGTATGTGCTTTGTTTGTGGTTTTTGGTTGGTTGGTTTGGTTGTTGTTGGTTGGGTTTTTTTACCCAGACAAGTGTAGAAGTGCTTAATTATTTCAGAAGTTAAATTGATTAAAACAGTGGGCCCCTGACAGTTGAGATCTCTGGTGTCTCGGGCACAGTACTGGGAAAACGAACGTGGAATCATCAGCCACCTCTGATGGTTTCATCTCACCTGATTCATCCAGTGTTGCACTAACACTCTGGGCTGGCAAAGACAGGAGGCAGTTCTCCAAGGGTTCGTAAAGACAATGCTTTCCTTTTTCTTCTCACAGTCACTGCCTCATTAGCTACACATTATTCAGCAAGACAAATGCGAGGTTTACATGTAGCAGCCTTTTTTCTGGGTAACTGGGTTCTTTCTGTGCCTGGTCCAAGCTGTGCATGTGGAGCAAGTCTGATTTCCTTTGCTGGAAAACCAGCACATGTTGTGTTGTGAATCCTCTTTGTAAATCCCTGGTTTCATGGAGAACTTTTCACTTGGCTTTTCTGGTTTTTTGAGTGCTTAACTTTGTGCCTTTCTTAGGATTTCTGTAATGTGGGGCAGTAAGATGGAGGATTTGGGGGATGGCTTGGGTGCAGATTATCACTTCAGTGAAGTAAACTTGGATACAAAGGAAGATGCATGGTGTGTCATGGCTTAAGAGTTCAGAGTGGCCAGTCCACAGTACAGCCCTGAACTCAGAGCATCGGAGCAGCTGATAGAAACATCTGTCCTTTCCTTCTGTCCAGGCTCTTCTAGAGAAGACATGGGCATTTTCCCTCCTGTTCAGGCTCAAATCAAAATTCTTCAGAGTTTGTCCCCCAGCTTATCCAGTTAAGATTGCTCCTGGAAGGGCCAGTAACCTTGCTTGTTGAAGCTAGTTTCAAAGAAGTCCTGCTGCAGGCAGAATGGGGGGATGTTTTCTGACTGTCTCACCCAGTGTTGTCAAAATGAGTCTCAAAATGTCAGGGCTGCATCTCCCACTGCCAGGGACATCAGTTCTGTGCCTGTCACCACTTGCCTGGGACCAGTGGTAGGTAACAGCATAAGCTCCCCAAAAGGATGCTGCTCCTGTGCCCCTTTTTGTGCTCTTTTTTAAAAGGGGACTTCAGACTGAGCAATTCAGAGTCACCTCAGCGTAAATTAGGTGGGAGGATATGTCAACAGGTTCACTAACAGAGTTTTAGCTATAAAAGGACAGATCTTTAGAAATTAGAGGAACTAATTAATGAGATCAGGCGCTCGTAAGAGCACAGGAGGAGCTGTTGGATTGGTTTCTTTTATGTTAAAGGTAGGAGAATGTCTGAAGTTTGCATCCTGAATGAGAGAGGAGAATTTGTAGGAGAGGTTACAGACCTGAGTGAATTAATAACTTGAGGAAGAGTATTAGGACCTGCAGGAATGGCTGAAAGGTCTGACAGGCAAAAAAGTGTCCTTCAGAAGTATGGAGAGATTCATACGGTACGTTAGGCTGCTGAGCATCACAGCCTATACTAAGACAAGCAACAAATGTTTGTCTGATCGTGTAAAGGAAAAGAAAAATGAGAAGAGATGACCCTCAAACTCCTGAATGAGCCTAGGGACAAATCCAGGAGAGACACCAAAATGTGAAGCAGCTGAAGTGACAGCACAGCGCAAAGGGCATCCTGCAGAAGACTGGAGCAGCTGACACACATGGCTGAGGGCAACAACAAGGTTCATTACTGCATTTTCCAGGCTGGGAATGGTCCCTGCAACCAGTGACCAGGGCAGACGTGTGGAGAGGGAAGCAGTGATCCTGACAGCCAGCCCTGTGGTTGCACAGGAATGTGTTTGGGACAGGCTGGAGGACACATGTACCTGAAGCACTGTGTGAGTGTAAGCGAAAAAAAAAAAAAAGGAATAAAATGCAGAAAGGGTATCCAAGTAAATTGTTTCTGCCTGACCTGGACTCTTTATTTGATGAGATAAAAATGGGCTTTTCTGCCTTGATCTGAACCTAAGCAAAGCATTTGAATTTCATGTGAGGAAAATGTTAAACTAGAAGTGGTGATCTTAAAAGAGAACTGCAGATTGTGCTGACAGTTTGGAGCAGGTTACCAGTGGGATTCTTGTCACTTACTTAATATTAACACTAATGTTATTGGCACAGAACATCAAAGTATGCTTAGTAAAACTTGCTGATGAGAAAACCTGGGATCTTTTGTCCACATGGAGGGGGAACGGCAAGAGGGAGAAGAATTGCATGGCTGCAGAACTAAGTAGTGGGAATTGAATGAGGAGGCAGTATAAAGTGAAGGGCGTACATTTAGATGCAGTAATGAGAACTCAGAGTTAAGACCTCCTCTGAAATTTCTCTATGCAGTTCCAGTCTTGTTCAAAAAAGGTGAATTCATATTGAAACAGAGTCAGATTTTTACTTATAAGATCAGGGGAGTAGAGAAGATGTTCTGTGAGAGGAACTGCCTTGTTTAGACAAGTGAAATGAAGACTGAGAGGGAATATGACTGTGCTCTTATAAAGTATTGGAGAGGAAGGGCAGGGTAACCTCAGAGAGTTCTAATCTCAGAGAGTTTAGAAGGCATTTTAAGCTAAGAGATGACGTTGGCACATGAACGAATGGGTATACACTGGCCATGAATAAATTTAAGCTGAAAATTAGAAGAATCAGCAGGGGAATAAGATTGTGGAAGAGCTTTCCAACCAGGGGAAAGGGAGCAAAAGTGTAACTAGTTTTAGGACAGATCTTAATTTTATTAATGGGACAGTGCAGTGTAGTGCTTATGACAGCAGGGAACCAGGCTGGTGACCTACAGAGTTCCTGCCAGTCCTAGACTGCAAATGCTGAGGAGCACAGAGTCTGCAGAGAGGAGGAGGGCAACCTGTACTTGTCAGTAAGCTTTCCCTTGCAGGAGCCCGGAAGGTATTACACTGGCATACTAGAGCTTTTCCAAGCTGCAGTGATCGCATCTTGCCTAAGAGCTGTCTCATGTGGCCTCATCATAGAAACAATCATTGAATTAATGGGATGCTTATTTAAATAATGAGAGTCTTGGTTTGTTTTTTTTTTTGTTTGTTTGGGTTTTTTGTTTGTTTTTTTATCCATCTCTGTCTTTTGATGACAAGCAGAAAAATTGGGGAGACAAGGAAAAGTATTTGTTAAAAATGTTAAATGAAATATTGTTTTGAGCCCTGTCTTTAAGTCTATTTTTGTTTCCTTTGAAAAAAAGATATGTGTTTTCTGCTTGTCAGTTGCTTCCAAGAGCCAGACTTGATGGAAGAACCCACCAGGGTAGTTTTCAAGGTGACACATCAGATATACCTGGGACATTTTTAGATGTTCCTGTAACTTATGCCCCAGAACACCTCCCAGTTAATCAGATTAGTGGAAGCAGTGGATATGGATTTGTTGCAGTACTGCGATACTCTTCCCGTTTCCCTTTTCTCTGTTCAGATCCAAGAGTTTGTGGGAAACTCACAAACAGGTTCTTTCTCTGTTGCAGGTAATCTTTGATTGCTGTGAAGGTGGCTCTCAGAGGGAAGCCATGGACAAACTGCTCAGCAAAGTGGATGAAGAGAAAACCCTAAAAGCAGAAAGTTTGGTCAAACTTCTGGGGGCTGTGAAAGCATCATTCCCTGGTCTCCACCTTCTGCTAGACAACTTGGTGGCAACAGCAAATGTCTCTGATGGCAAAGGTATGGGCATGCTTGTTTGGACTGCAGCGTGCTCTTACAATCTTATTTTCATGTAAGGGAATGGTACGGCCACTTTATTCAAACCAAAATGGTCTGGGAGCACTGGGCTGGGAGGGCTATGCCAGCAAGAAGGCCCCTGCTTTGCCATGAAATGAGCAGTGTGGGACAGAAGCCTGTTGGGCTCCTTTGAGCTTGACACTGATAGGGTAGAAATTAGGAGGTCACCTGGCAAACAGGACAACTGTTCCCTCCAATGTCAAATTATTTTTTAGTTTTGAGTGACTTAAAAGCAGCAGCAGCATAATAAATAGAATAGTCTTCATAATAAACAGAACAATTTTCTCATAATAAAGGCTTCATAGCTGAAGGCACCTTTACAAACTCTAGTCCATTGGTGACTTTAACTTCTGTTACTTGCTGGCTTTGAAAGCAAATGCCTAAAACTTCCACAGTCATAGAAGTCTTGACATTAAATACAGACAAGTGTCTTAGCTGGCTGCTGGCCTCTGTGACTTCCTTGTGATTGAGGGGAGATTGTGGGGACAGTTGAGTTGGGCTGTGCTTCTGTCCTTGTTCCAGGTAGCATTTCTGCACATCGTGGTCTCCTGCATGGGGCAGAGTGTGCTGATATGTCCCACACTTAGTGTCCCCCCCGAGACGCCATTATCTTGGACAGATAGTGCTCTCCTTTTTGTTTTGGTTGGGTTTTATTGTTTGTTGCCTGCCTATGGTGGTTCAGGGACTCGTGAGTCCTCATCTCTTGGCTGGTGGGATAGCCTTCCAAGCTTGAGTGGGTTTAGGCACACCCCTCAGCAATTCAGATAGAGAGGCAAATTTCCTCAGCTCTGAAGTCGCATAAAAATTAAGAACTAAATTAACATGCAGTGAAATGTAAATGAGTGTTTAATAGAAAGCAAAACTGTGCTCATAATGCTGATAATTTCCTCTGTAGCAAACGCTCCCGACAGGCAGTTGCTTTGTCATTTGTTACGCACGATTGCTTTCTTGAAACACTAGACTCCCAACATGGTTAATTATCTAGTGGAAATACCCATTCCAAGGAGGAGCATTCCTTAATTACACAGAGCTGAATCTCCTCAAATTGCAGCTTGAAACAAAAGCACAAATATTTCTTATTGTGGAAATAAAGAGGGAAGGAATGGTCTGAGGCCTTGGATGTCCGGTGCTGTCCGGCCAACAGAAAGGAGGAGGTCTCGTAGAGTGGTGCAGAGCATGCTCTGGCTATGGAGCTCACTGTGGTACGGCAGCAAAGCTGAGAGTGCTTTCGTAACAACTCCAATCTGTGAAATAAAATCAGAAACATTCCAGTGGGAGAAGGGAGAAGATACTTTTCTTTGTAAACCATCTGCGTGGGGCACGTCCAAGTCATCCCTAAACCCTATGGAGCTCAAGGGCTTAATAAGGTTCCCTTGGCTTTGCTGGAGAGTAGACTCATGTCTCCAAAAAGGGTTTGTCCAGGGAGTTTTTCATATTAACTCAAAGTCTTTCACTAATTATTCGCACAGCATGCCATTGCCTCCTTCACCATCTAGAGAGCTTCCTCTTCTACCCAGTGCTGTATAACTTCTAGGTCCCAGAGGCTGTATTTTTTTTTCCCCAAGCTGTGCGTATTTAGCTGCTTTTCTCCCAGGCAGTGCTGTGGAATATTAGATTGTTCTGTTTGGTTCTGAACCAAAATGATTAAAAGACCTGTGCACACAAACAAAAACCACACAGGTGTCTTGGATGAACAGGATTTTGGGTTTGCTTTCTTCTACAGAAGCTTAACTATGTGTCTTCTCCAACTGAGTAACTCCAACAGCGAAAAAAAAGTCCTTTTCAGATTAATCTATTTGGCAATTTCCACTTTTATTTATCAGTTGATCTGGTGGCAAGTACTATCACGTGTTACTTTTGGTACATGATGTATTTTGCCTGAGTCTCTTCCTTATCCTGAATAAAACCTGTTCTTTCTTGAATTAGTCCATTGCATCCTGATGCATGGCTGCCCTTAAAGAGTTATGGTGTTACTCTACAATCATCATGTGTCGGATTCATCAGGGCATACCCCAGCAGACCCAACTTGGAGTGACATGTGGGAGTTGGAAAGAATGAGGTTAAAGTTGCATTATGGTTTTTTTTGGTGTAGGGGAGAGAAGAGGGTGTTAACTGCCACTTTGCGATCCAGGTCTGGTTTGTTTTCCCTTAATGTTTTCACAAAGAACAACTCAGCCTGATGAATTCTTGATTACCTTGGACCATCTGAGTGTTTGTCAAGTGTTAGTATGTTTGATAGTCATACACCACTGAGATGGAGCATGTTGCAGAGCTCCTTCTCAGTGGAGTGGCTCAATGACTCTTGCTTACAGATCTCTTTCAATGAGACTACAATTTAGAGTCGGTAATGGGGTTGCCTTGATTCCAGGGCGTTTAGAAGAGGCTGATGAAGATCTCCAGGTTGTGTCTTCACAGACAAGGCCATGTGTTTACCTGCTGAACAGGGCTGAAAACTGAGACTTTTTGTCTTCTGGGCTCAGAGCAGGACTGAGACTCAGAAAGCATTAGGGTGCCAGAGATGTATTTCTGTGGGCAGGTGTGAGCAGAGGATATTCTGTGATCTCATTATTTGGAGAAGCTTTGATTTGTCATGTTTATCCTCTGCTTGAAGGTGAATCCAGATGTGCCGAGTGCAAGGCCCTAAGTATTAGTGACCCAGGGAGAACTGGCTGCCTTGGCTTTTTTGGTCTCGTCTAGCTCTGAAGCCCTCTGGGAAGCTGCTGCAAGCTGAGCTGTTCTTATTTTTATTCAATTGCATTCAGCCAAATGGAGCCCAGAGTATTATGGAGCCAAACTGTTGAGACAGTACCAAGAACGCCTGGTGGAACTCCTCACAGACACCCAGATGCTGCTGCAGGGCATCTCTGCTGCACAGAGCCTGGCTCCTGCTGAGAGAGAGGTAAGCAGTCTCCTACATCTGTACAAGCAGATACTGGCCTTTAATCCCCATCTAGGTTCCCTATCAAGTCCTGAGGACTTGATTTACTACCAGGCATGGCTTGGCTTGGGGCAGTCCTCCAGCAGGACTCATTTTAATGATTCCTTAGTATCCCACAGTGGGAGTGAAGCAGGTAACTTTTACTTGCCAGCCTTAAGCTTTGTATGAGTGGCTGATTTGGTCACTTTTTGGAGAGATGCTCAGCTTTGGAGCAAGTTGATGAAAAAGCTGATGTGTTTGGGTGCAGAGTTGGACTTCCAAGTGGTCACCACTTGAGTGGTACTGTGAGCCTGGTCTTCAGCAGGGTGGAAGCAAGGGAAAGCGGGGTCTGGGGTGAGCTGTGTTTGTGTCTGAGAATGACGCTGGGCAGATGGATGGTGTCCCTTGCTAGTGCCTTGCTGTGGGTCTTTCCAAGGTGATGGAGCAGGTTGTGAAGCGTGAAGCTGGCGGTTTCTCTGCCCTGGTGTCAGCAGTGCTGGAGGAGCGGTCTCTGTCGGTCTCTGCTGTTTGGCAACTGCTGCTGGCTGTGCGGGGACCTGCACCGCTGAACCTGCTCATGGAGGAGATCCAGAAACAGCCTGGTGCAGAGTTTTTCTTTCAAGCAGGTAATGTCCCTGCCCACGCTCTCCCTGAGCTTCTCGGGCTGCTGGCAGGAGTTGCTTTCTAACTCCTCGCCCTCTCCCTGGCCGGGAACCTCTTTTCTTCCAACGCGTCTCAACACCCGCGTCCTCAGTGACACAGTTGGTTGGCTGGAAAAGCCCTTTGTGCAAATGTGCAGCTTGGCTTGTGGCTCTGTGTCTTTAGGTTTTGTAATGAGCAAACCTTTTGAGAGCTGGCCAGCATCCTGCGCTATGAACTGGGCCCATCAGACTGAAAGCACGGGTTTCATCGGAGGTCTGTGTGCAGCCAGCAGCCTGTCCTCCCCACAGCATTGGCCTCTGGCTTTGAGTTTTTCTACTTTAAAACCTAAACTCTGTTTTTTCCCTAAAAATCATTGTCAAAAATCTCAGAGAAGTATGAGGAGTGTTGAAGCTGGTGATCTTGTGGGTCAGGAGAGGTTGGCCATGCAGAACCCAGCCGTGTGTGCTGGCCCTGTGAGCACAAAGCCAAGGTTCACCTGCTGGCATTCAGATGCCTGTGACCGAACTCCTCTTCTCCACCCTCTCTGTGCTCAACCCAGAGAAACCAGCACTGCTGCTGCATAGTGCATCCAGCTGCTTTTTATGTGGCTGCCTTTAGATGAGGCAAATTGTGCCTAGAAATGCCTGATTCTTTGCAAAAGTTGGAATGGGATGTCTATTGTTGGAAGAGAGAAGGAATTCTGAGTCTTGGGATAACACACCTGTCTTCTGAGGTTGTCACTCTTTCAGCAGCATGCTTTGGAAAACCTGATCTTCTTGCACGAAGTTGGACAGGCAGTGAGAAGTGAGGTCTGCTGGGGTTTTAGGCTGGATCTGTGCTACAATTAGTGTAACCAAAGCTTGCCTGTAGTTGCTCACCGTTCCTATGCCCTAAAGAAGTCACTCCTCCTGTCAGCAGCTCAGCTTCAGGAGTTGGTTGATTAAAGCTAAGAGAAGCTAAAGCTTCTCTTGGTTCAGCTTGGGTTTTGTGTTTTTAAATACCTTTGCTTTTTATTTTAATCTTCAGTGGCCAGCAGCGAGGTCACAGCCATTGAGATCATCCTGCGGCACAGCAAGCTGATCTCGGAAGCTATCCAGCAGAGAGCAGAGCTGGAGGGCTTGGCTCCAGGAGAGGCAGGACTCACAGAAGCAGTAAAAGAGGTGAGAGGGGGGATGCTCTTCGAGCCACTGTGGTTTGGGGCTCAAAGGGTGGACAGGCCATAGCTTGTCCCTTGAAGTCAGGGAACATTACTTAGGCTGGGGGAACCATCCAAAGGATCCTGTGCTGAAGTGAGAGTGTGTGGGGTGTTTTGTATAAATGCTGCAGGAGTTTTTCAATGAAAGAAATCGCCAGTGAGATTTTCAGGTGGTGAAAATGTGGATATTTGAACACAGCAAAACTGTGCAAGGGTGCTGAAGTCCTGGAGAAAGCAGAGCTGTCAGGGAGTGGGTTTCCATTGGAGCTGGTTGTTCCAGGGCATGTGAGAATGATATACTCCTAGAAAATGCCCTGAGAATGCCATGACTGTGTAGTGCTCCAGAGTGCCTTGCCTGCTTTCCCTCTGATAAGGACAAAGGGCTGTGTTAGTAACGACCTGGCCTGTTCCACCAAGCAGCCCGTGGTTGCTCATTCTTGCTGTGGTTACCTGCTGTTGGAAGGGTGAGGCATGTACAATGTGCACAGATCCTCACCTTGTTCTCCTTGCAGTGGCTGTATGAAGCAGGTTTGGATTTGGAAGGGAGAGAAAAGCCTGGAGAGACCTGTGTATGAAAGACAGGTTTAGGACTTAGGTAAGCTTGTGGTGCTGCGAGGCATCGAGGAACTGCTCTTTCCTTGGAAAGGTGGTTTTGAGTGAGCTAATCCAAACCAGAAAGTCTGACATTTTGTTTTAACTTTTTATTTTAATCCTGAAATTCTTTCAGCTTGTGCTCGTACCTCAGTGGAGGGGCAAAGACCTGCGTGGAAAGGGATTTTTTTTTTTTTTCTTTCTGGTTTCTTAAAGCAAGCTCCCAACAGTAGAGGTGAAATAAAGCAGATGTGCCCTCACTCTCAGACTATCCCAACCTTTCACAGACCAGAATATCTGTCATGTGATGTTTTCTTCTTCTTACTTCTCCAGCTATTGAGTATCTCTGCTGAGAAGGAAAGTTCAGAAGCTTCCTTGAAAGCAGCTCTGAGCACAGCCCAGGAGAAGTCTGTCCCAGCCATCAAGATCTGTCAGCTGCTGTGCAATGTCCATGAATCCTTCCCAGACCTGCAGCCAGTGATGCAGGAGCTGGGGCATATGGGTAGGAAAAGCACAGGCTTTCATCTGCCTGTGATCTTTTACACATGGTTATGGGTGTCTTGGGCAGTTTGCTAGCAGACCTCAGGGTCCTGGTGGCCTGAAGTCATTTCACAGAACTACAGCTGGCCAGATGTCAGGGTTGTACTTGCAGGAGGATTCACAGGGGCTGCCTCTGGATCCAAGCTCTGGATTGTCTTTTTCCTGCTGGTAAAGTGCACCGTGTGTTGTACGTGACGATGGTTGTGGAGACTGTAACTGTATTCCTGAACTGTGCTTGCATTTCTCCACCCAGCCCTTGTGCTGGTGCAGTTCGTAGTCCCGCTGTATTTTATGAGTGATTTTTTCTTACAGTGCCTTAATTTATCTTTGCTATGTGTACACTTCATAGAGCAAATGATCCCCTGGGAGGGTCCCACAGCAGTAGGGGAATGTTGCATACTGTACTAGCTTGGTGAAGGTATGAACAAAACACGTGCAGATAGCAATTCAGTGACCTCCAGAAATGAATGCACAGCAATAACCATGTGTGAGACCCTGCCCAGAGCCATGGGATGCTTTCCTGCTGAGCCCATTGTATCTCTGTACCCATCATTTGAAGGAAGAATGCTTAACAGAATTTGGTGCTTTAAAGAAAAAGGGAACAGAGGACCATGAAGCTAACTGCAGGTTTGCATTCTCTTGAAAAAAAGATGTCAATGCGACTGGTTTATTTGGTTTGCTCACGGATATTTTCACGGTGACGTGTTTCCCAGCACATCCAGATTCTCTGGACTGCAGAGGCCACTGGGATGTACAGCTCAATCCATCCCCATTCACTGGTGGTGCCAGAGGTGCTTATCCTCCAGCTCAGGGTGGGAATGCGAGCAGATTGCTAGGTAGAGTAAGCAGCTTGTTGTTAATGTCTCATCCTTTTCTTATGAGTAGAAGGTTTAATTGTTTTGTCTGAAGGTTTGGGTCAAGATCCCAGCTGATCTTTATCAATGAACACAACCTTTGTGGCTTAGACACTCACCATCATTTTGTGTTTGAAAGCGACAGGCAAAGCCAACACTCCCCCTGTGCTGGCAAGGAGCAGAGACTGACCTGCCCCTAGGTCACTCTGCATCCTAGGTTGGTTGGCTTGGTGTGTTCTTGAGCACATGTTGTTGGGGTGGTAGATGGGACTGGGTGACTGGGAGCAGTGCATGCATAGAAGAAACAGACGATCTGCATTACTGCTCCAGCTGTAGGACTTGGAGGTGATAGCACATGCTCTGCTCCCCTTTCTTGACTCAGTGGCCTTAGTGGTCTTCCTGAGAGATGTCCCACACTTTAGATCCAGTATTCATACCCAGTTCAGATCTTGGTTCTCTCCTCTAACTCCATCAAGAGCTGCCACTGATCCAGTTCTCTCTTTCACCCGGACATGGCTCTGATGAGGATTCCCAGAGAAAAGGTGATTCCTTCTTATCTGCTGTTCCTTCTCCATCTCCTCCTGATGCTGCAGGCACTTCTTCCACTCCCCTTGACCCTGTCTGACCATGTGATGTGCCGGAGCTGATGCCCTGGTGACTCTAGAGGAGTAAGCCAACAACAATTGTATGTGTCTGTGAACATGCAGCCCACCTTAGCTCCTGGACACCTTGCAGTGCTTACCAGCAAGGGACTTGGGGAGTCAGCTGAACTGTTCTGGCAGATGCCTGCTTCTCTGGCACTGATATCAAAGAGAGCAGACTGCTGTTAGTAAATGTCTTTGCAGGGCTTCAAGCCAAGGTTGAGATGAAATCAAGCAAGGAGCAACATCAAAAACAAGAGCCCTGGAAAAATGTTTTTTTTTTTGCTTGGCAAAAACATAGATCTGTATGGAGCGTCCAGAGGATTGCCAGTTACCAGCTCCTTTTTGGCATCCTACAGATCTTTCCACTGAACTTTGACATCTTAATTCCTCAGCAGGTCTCCTCGGCTCTGATATCACTGCTTACCAGTCTGTTGCAGGTGGCTTTATGGATCAGTAGCTGTGTGACTCTTGGCATGAGATATGAATGATAACTGCGGGCCTCATGTTTGAGGGATAGGAGCTTCCACTTGAAACAGAGATCTAAAGTTTCTGAAGAACATATGTGCTGTGTGGAGATGTGTACAGTTTGCATTTCCACTTGAAAGCAACAGGTTTTATATCTCTACTGAGGAAAAAAAAAAAAAATCTGATAATTCAGGTGAACTGAAGCACTTGGAAAGCACGGGGCATTGCTGTGGAGGAAACTGCCTGCGTCCATCCCCAACCACACTCGGCATCATCAGAGTAACGGGTTGGTTTCTTTGGTGGAGGTGCAGTATAAAATCTGTCAGCTTCTCCTTGGGTCCCTTCTGTAGTCGGAGCACTTTCACTAGTGGCAGCTGGCGCTTGCAAGGATGAGGTTTGACCCTTGCAGCCAACTCCATCACCTCCTCTCTAGCCAGCTGCTTCCCTGGTGTCTGTACGGTCACTTCTTGAGAGATCATGTTTGTCAAGATATACCCTCACTTTCAGATCTCAGAAATGTGTCTGGAGCTCCAGCTTTTCCACTGCAGAGTCTTGTGTTTAAAAAAGACAGCATCTAACCTAGCGTGAGTCAGCTCCTGGCATTGTTAATCTGTAGGGCCTGAAAGCAAAATGCCACTTTCCCTTATAAAGATTCTGCACTAGAAGCCACCATGTGTGTCAACAACCATCGGAATGGTGCTCAAGATGCAAAGGGGTAGGTGGAATTTTCTTCCAGCTTAAGCTGAAGAAGTGGGATCTGGGATGGTCACACACCAAGAAATCTTCTGCCTCTGGAGTCTTAATACCTTTCATAATATAGCTTCCAGCTCTATTTAATATCTTTACTAATACTTTTATCAATGATCTTAACAAGTGGATTGAGGGTACCCTCATTAAGTTTGTAGATGACACCAAGTTAGGCAAGGGTGTTGATCTGCTTTGAGGGTAGGAGGCTCTTCAGAGGGATCTAGGCAAGCTAGATTGATGGGATGAGGCCAGTGGTATGAGGTTCAAAAAGGCTGAGGACTGGGTCCTGCACTTGAGTCACAACAAGCCCCTGCAGTTGTTTAAGGCTGGGGCAGAGCAGCTGAAAGCTGCCTGTTGGAAAAGTCCCCGAGAGTGCCCATGGACAACCAGCTGAAGATGGGCCAACATGTGCCCAGGTGGCCAAGAAATTGTATCAGCACTGGTGTGGCCAACAGAACTGGTGAAGTGATTATCCCCCTGTATTCAGCCCTGGTGAGGCTGCCCCTCAAATCTTGGGTTCAGTTTTGGGCCCCTCACTCCCAGAAGGACATTGAGGGGCTGGAGCGTGTCCAGAGAAGGGCAATGGAGCTGGGAAAGGGCCTGGAGCAGGAGTCTGGTGAGAAGCAGCTGAGGGACCTGGGCTTATTCAGCCTGGAGCAAAGGAGGCTCAGGGGAGACCTGGCTCTGACAGCTTCTGACAGGAGGGTGGAGCCAGGGGGAGCTGGGCTCTGTTCCCAAGCAACAAGTGGTAGGACGAGAGGAACTGGCCTCAAGTTGCACCAGGGAAGGTTTAAGTTGGACATTAGGAAAAAAATCTTCCCCAAAAGGGTTGTCAAGCCCTGGCCTAGGCTGCCCAAGGAAGTGGTGGAGTCACCACCCCTGGAACTACGTGTCTCTTAAATAGACATGTAGGTGTGCTGCTGAGGGACATGGTTCAGCAGTGACCTGGCAGTGCCGGGGGACCAGTTGGACTGGATGATCTTAAGGGTCTTTCCAACCCAAATGATTCTATGAATTGCAGGAGGATAGAGCAACCACCAGCATTACAGACTCCACAGACCTCTTACCAAAGAGAACTCAGTATGAAATATGCCATAATAAATAGCAGGGTTTTTCTTCATTGCTGAATGTTTTTGCCACCAGAATATGGAAAGTGACACAAAGTCCAGAGTCCTGGAGGACCCCACAGTCAGGAATTCATGTCTGGGACCTTTCTGGTTTATATTTTTCCTTTCAGATCTGCTCCCAGGAGGCTCAGCCGGGGCATGGCCATGGCATGCTAAGTTCCTGCCTCTGAAACATGATGTGCAATCGCTTCTTCAGGCTGGTCTTACTTCTCAGGAGAGCACTTGGGTTCACCTCCAAGCTTCCTGCATTTCAAAGGATGGAAGCTGACTGGGTAATGCCTGTTGCTCTAACTAGGTATGAAAAGTTGTCTTCACCCATAGGAGGGGTTCTGGGGAGAACCCCAGACATATGCCCAAACATAGCAGTGCTGTGTGTCCCCTCTTCCAGCCGGGCAGCAGCCAACCTGTGGTACTTGATCCCATTAAAGAAACCTGCATGTTCAGCCACCTGACACCTTACTGCCACATCATCTTTGTGCCATGTCCTCCATTCTCCCTTCTCATGGTAGCCAGACTTTGACATCCTTTGGAGGGTGTATTCCAGCATCAGGCAAGGTTCCTCCTGCCGTCCAGGATGTCTGTATTACACTGGCATGGGACTACAGGGTGCAGGTACCTAGCCATTTATTCTATGTGATCTGCTTCAGCTTTCTCTTAGAACTGTTCTTCAGGAGTAGTAGCATCTCCCTGAAGATAGAGAGCTGTTCCTGGGACCCCTTTATGCTTTTCCCAGTGAAGATGGACTGAAGTTATGAGCTCTTCCTGCCTTTATAGCATCACAGCCCTGTGCTCTTTTCTAGGCTAAAGGTTTTTATCCTGAATAACATTTTCACAGGCGTAAGAGCAGTAGGACCATGAGCCAGCTCTTGGTTCACTGCAGTCTGTGTCAAAACTCCACTTCATCCAACTCAGGTTACAGCCCTGCTGCGATGGTCCTTCTTCTAGACATTTCCAGGCCTGTTTTCCTTAGTGCTCATATCTTCATCCATGTGCATCCTGCCCAGCAAGGTGACTTTCTGATGCTCAACATTTCTGGGAGGTGTAAAGATACTTTTTCACTTGGGTCAGAGAAACTGATGGTGTTGGTTTTAGGGATGTGGGAAGAGACCTTAGAGGTGAAAGACTTGCATAGAATCATAGAATACCAGTTTGGAAGGGACCTCAAGGAACTGCTATCTTGGCAGAGTAGGAAAAACTGGAGACCAGTCTTGCAGTCTGTTTTTCTGCTTTGATGTATTCAGGGTTGGTGGATCACCACTTGACATCTTAAGATTTCCAGATCTGTTGGGCCGTGTCACCTGGTTTCTAGTTCACTGGAAATTCAGGGCAGTATCACTGTGCAGGGAGGACACTTTGCTGAGCTCTTCCCATAGTAAGGAAGGCAGAAATGAGGTTTTGCAATGACAGGCTGAATTTCCTGTGCATTGGCAAAGGGAGGAGCCTCTGATTGTTTCCATGACCACACAGTCGCATGGTTCTCATTATAGCAAAGAAGCCAAATCTATCTGTTTGTATTTTGATTTCTTCCATACCTATATTCCCTGTGGGTCTCTTCTGTAGATTGAGATCCTAGGTGAATTTTCCAGCTTGTGCTTTTTGAGATGATGGTGTTACAGGGACTCAGAAAACCATTAGGCTTTGTAAGAAATGAACATAATGAGCGATTTAAAATACCTCAGGGCCCTAACCAGAAAACTCAAAAGGGTTGTAGCGAGATTATCTGTTCCCTTTCAGAGAGTTTGTTTGGGAAGTGTTCCTGAGAGTTCTTGTCTGGATATCCACTCTGAACAGCAGACTTAGTATCGTACCTGAGGCTTAGATCTTCAAACATTTAAGCACCTGTCTGAGCAGGAGGCAGATGCTTGACGCAACAGTTGTTCCCCATTTGAGGAGCAAGCTCTTTGGAATATCTGACCCTGGCTCTTGCCATCTCATCCAGACCCTGGTATGTGTGGGTGGAGAAATTCAAGAACCGCTCTTTGGTTTATCATACTGCATGCGACCACAAGCGCTTCTGGGCAGAGCCTTGTGCCACTGTTGCGATGGCACAGCACGGCCGTGTGTCTCTGTCATTGCTGTGCAGGGAAAACTGTCTGTGTAGGAGCATTCGGGAGATGGGAGACTGAGGGGCTGCTGCCCAGTCCTACTGGTCACTACCAAAACAAGAATTGCTATTTCTGTAGGTTTCTTGACTGAGGGAAGTGGGGAGAAACCTGGGATCAAGAAGTGGAAGGTGAACAATGAATCACAGGTTGAAGCTCTGGACAAAGATGAGGACAAGGTGGGAGGTGCCAGCACCAAGAAACTGAAGAAACCCCGAGGAAGAGTTTCTTCCAAGAAGAGTTTTGTCTGCAAAGCCTGTGATAAGACCTTCCGCTTCTACTGCCGCCTGAAGGTGCACACAAAACGTTGTCGAGTGGCCAGAGGAAGGCAAATCCAGTGTAAGCTGTGCAGTGAGGTCAGATCAACAAAGAAGGAGCTGGAGAAGCATCAGGTGGAGGTCCATGGGGTGGTGGGAACAGCCAAGAAGAAGAAGAAGCGGCTCCCCGTGGTGTGTGACATCTGTGGCCGAGAGTTTGCTCATGCCTCAGGTAAGGTTGGTGGGAGCAGGGCTGTTTGGACAGAAGTCTGGACAAGGTAAAAAGTAATAGTCTGAAATCTCCTCCTGCCTGCAGCTCCATAAGCACCATGTGTGAGAAATGAAGCTCAGCTCATTTCTCCTGCCCCACTGAGCACAACTGCTTTCTGATTAGTTCTTTCCTAATTGGTTTTCCACATGGCTCATCAAGGAAAAGTGGGGCTACTGGCAAATTTAAAAACCTCCAAAAATAAACAAGCTGTTCCAGTTCTGCAGCTGGTTTAGCAGGATGAGCAAGAGGAGCCGAGTCTCTTTGCTTTCCCTGTGGCAGCTCACGATACCCTCAGAGTCCTCCAGGCTGGAGGATGTTGGTGGACCTTTGGTGTTATGGGTGGGTTGGTGGAATTCCAGACTGGGCGGAGAGGTGCCTCTGCAGCAGGGTCAGCAGGGCTGGCACTGCATCCCCCCAATGCCACCTCGGTGTCCTGCCTGCCTCCCCAGGGATGCAGTACCACAAGCTGACAGAGCACTACGATGAGAAGCCCTTCTCCTGTGAGGAGTGCGGGGCCAAGTTCGCTGCCAATTCCACACTGAAGAATCACCTGCGGCTGCACACAGGAGACCGGCCTTTCACATGCAAGCATTGCCCCATGACCTTCATGCAGGCCTCAGCCCTTGCCTACCACACCAAGAAGAAGCACGCTGAGGGTGAGCCTTCCCCTCGGGAGCCTGGCCATGGGCTTAGCTTGCTCCATCCACCTCTTTCTGCCCTGTTCTTTTGTGCCTCCTAACTAGTTTCCCACCCTTTGGGAAAGCCTTGGGCCGCAGGCTGCTCTCAGATCTCCTTCACCCACGTGGTTTTGCTTGAAGTTCACCACTCTGCCTTCCCCATCCCCTTCCCCAGGTCCTCCAGTTAGCCACCCAGTTAAGCAGTTTGCTCTCCTTAAGGGATCTTCCTCTTCCTCCGCCTTCCTTGTTTTTTTCCCAAGTAGCCCCTTTCTGTCCCCTCACATCTAGACTCCTGTAGCCTGTCCTCCTCCCTCTGGTTAACCTGCTTTCTCCCGTCCCTCTGGCTGAACTTCACATAGTTTTTCATGCCAGTGCTTCTCCTGCCCCTGCCCTCAGCCCCACTCTTAGGCTCTCTCTTCCAGCTCATGGACACAGAGGAGGCATTGCTGTGTTGGTAATAAACATGGGCGGGTGTGTTTCCCCCTGTTGCATGATTACATTTGAGCAGTTAATTTTGAACACAAGACATGCAAGTGTGTAACACCTCCAGAAGTGCGTAGCACCTCTGGATACTTGAGGTTTACTCCCTGTGCAGCTGTGGCTTTCGCCAGCAGCTGTAGGACGCTTTTGACCCTCCACCGAGATGCTCTGGCTACCCCACTGCTACCCCATGCTCTGGCTGTCCAGTTTACAATCTCTTTCCTCTCCCTTTGACATTAGGCCTAGCCCAGAGGGCTCATGTCCCCTTAGTTGCAGGCTCTCACCCTGGGTGTTGCTGCAGGGAAGATGTACGCCTGCCAGTACTGCGATGCCGTGTTCGCCCAGTCCATCGAGCTGTCACGTCACATCCGGACTCACACGGGGGACAAGCCGTACGTCTGCCGGGAGTGCGGGAAGGGCTTTCGCCAGGCCAACGGGCTCTCTGTCCACCTCCGGACCTTCCACAGTGAGTGTGGCCAGCAGCCTCCCTGGCTTGGGCAGCCCAGCCTGCGAGACACAGCTTCTGTGGGGTCATGGCAGACCCATCTCTGCTACAGGTGCCTGCAGGCTGGCTGAGTGTCTTGTGATGGGCTTTTTCCCTCCCACGAAAGCCAAGATTCTTCAGTGGTTTGCTGCCATGAGTAGGGTTATCCCAAAGAAAATGTCAGGGGTGGCTTCCAGCAAAGTGTAAGCTGCTGGCGACCCACCAGAGGAGGCTGTAGGTGAGCAGGAGCAGCAACATCTGTATGCAGATCCACTAACACTCCAGTGCTAGTCATTCATCTGGGAAGTAACAAGCGTTTCTTTCTCTCTTCTTTCCTCCCTCTGTGAATTCTCCTCTTAACTCTTTTCTTTTTTTTCCTTGATTTCTTTCCCCCTTGTTGTTTTTGTTGCATTTCTGGGCAGCAGACTTCAGAGATCCCTATGACTGCAAGAAGTGTCGGATGAGCTTTACCAGCCTGCAGGAGCACCGCAAGCATGTCCACAAAGCCCACTCCCGGGCGTACCACCCCTGCCCCACCTGCTCTAAAGTATTCAGTGCCCCGTCGCTCCTGGAGCGCCACATGGTGACTCACGTTGGGGGAAAGCCCTTTAGCTGTGACATCTGTGACAAGGCTTACCAGGTGAGCTGGGGCAGCAAGGATTTGGTCTCGTGTGCCAGACATTGCCGTTGTCCTGCCCTGTGCTGGGATGTCTCTCCTGGCCCTGCGCACTGAATGGAAAGGCCAGTGGAAGGTAAAGCTGCAGAGGAGGTAGAATCTGTAGGGAAGGGGCAGGTCCATGGAGGGAGGTGGGCTGTGACTGCAAACTGCTACATACCTGCCCATCAGGACCCTCAGGATTCTCTCTCACCTAAGTTTCTAAGAAGTGTAGGAATAAAAATACTCGTGTTGCAAATGGCATACTTCAGTGGGAGTGTGTGTGGGAGCACATTCCAACAAGGGAACAAAAATTCCCACCAGAGACCTGCAGTAAGTGAGATGAGGATGCAGGATTCAATGTTCAGCAGTCCAGGGGCAGTGGAGAAACAGAAAACAGAAGTGAGGTGTTAGCTGTTGTCCTGTGGGACAACCCCACTGTGACTGTTGCTTTCTACACAGTTTCTTGCTGTCACGATGCCCCTGGAACAGCTTTGGATTGTAACCGTGATTTGATCCTTATCATTGCAGCAATTGTCAGGCTTATGGTATCACAACCGGACCCACCACCCTGATGTCTTTGCAGCTCAGAACCACCGCTCCTCCAAGTTCTCCTCCCTGCAGTGCAGCTCCTGTGACAAAACCTTCTACAGCACTGCTGCTCACCAAAAGCACGTCAAGGCAGAGCACAAAGGTAATCGTCCCATTCGTTATCGAGCAGCAGGCTTGGGGAGGCCATATTTAGGGCCATTTGGCAAGTGGGCAAGATGAAGCAATGCTCTGAGGGCAGAGTGCATGGGCAGACTGGACCCCCAGGACTGTGCATGGGATAGGATAGCAGGAGAGGAGATGGATCAGGAGATGTTGGAGGGGACAGCCAACAGCAGCCTGAAGAGTGAGGAAGGAGAAGACCTAGGCATTGTGCTCTCTGAGGAGAGAGCCCCCTGGGTGGGTAATGTGTTTGCAATAGCTGAATCAGGGGGTGCGAGCCAGACAAACCGGGAGAGGTGCTGGATGGTGGAAGGGAATGAGGAGAAGAGATGCATGTGGGAACAGACAGCCACAGCTGCAGTCAGATGTACCAGCCTGGTTTCTGAATGCTAGAGCTGAAACAGATCTGAACAGCCCCAAACTGACAGCCAGTGGTGTAGCCAGGAGAAGTGACACTGGCACATGCTGTGCCTTCAGTCTTTGGTGGGTTTCAGCCCTGTGCCTCCTGGCTGTTTTCAGCTCCCTGGGCTGTCCGTGGCTGTCACAGCCCAGGCTCAGGGCAGTGCCTCCCCCACAGGCTCCCAGCCATTCTGCTGCTTGTACTGTTCAGCTTCCTTCTGCTTCCCAGGGGCCCTGCAGAATCACGTCACCAGCAAGCACTTCAAGCAGACAGAGAGCACCTTCACCTGTGAGCTCTGCAGGGAACTCTTCCCCACCCAGGGCAAGCTGGAGGGACACTACGTTGCTAAGCATCCCAAAGTGGTCTTCTCTCAAGCCACCTCAGCCCAGATTGTGCAGGTAAAGACTTCTCTGTGCTGCAGCCCCTGCAGTTTTTCATCCATCCTCCCCCTCCTCTCCTCTTGTTCTTCCCAAACCACCCTGCAGTTCCTGCACTGCAGCTCCTGTCACCCATTCTGCTCCCTGATTCCCTCTCCTCAGAGGGGTCCAGGACACAAGCCCCCCTGCCTGCAGTGCTCTGGGATTTCTGTGCTAGTGTGACACAGGCTCACTGGAGGGGAAACAGCTCAGTTGTGATTTTCAGGAGGTAGGGAGGCAGGACTGACAGTGTGTGCAGAGCTGCCTGGTTACTCAGATGACATATCTCGTGAGATTACAGCTGTTGGAGTCCAAATGCTCAGCTTGAACCCAGACTCTTTCTCTTCAATATCTCAGCCGTTGGTGAAGAACAGCTCCTTGCATGAGGGAGCCCAGTGTGCAAGATTCCCTGGACTGGCATTCCTCCAGTGGATAATCACAGAGTGTTTATTGTCTACGGCTGCTTATGGAACTAAATTATAGCAATTTTGTGGAGAGAAATATTTAAATTGCTCTCCTGTCTTCTCTTTTACATCAGTGGTGTGTGTGGTTTGGTGTTTCCCATTAATCTCACACCTATTGTAATTGCAGACCTCTGGTGTAAAGCTAAGTGTTATTACCAGAGCTGGGGCTGGGAAAGACGTGGTAGCAAAGCGACTGTGAGGAAAGCAGTGCTCTAGGTGTCTGACTCGCAGGCTGTCTTCCATGCAGGTGATTCAGACGTCGGAGCAAGAAGCAGCAGAGCACATCATCTCTCTTGATGACGCCCAGCTTGACGGATCCCAGGTCTTTATGACGTTGCCCGAATCCCAAGTGAGCCAAACTAGTACTGAGCTGGTGGCAGTGACTATGGAGGACTTGTTTGATGACAAAGTCACTCTCATTTGCGAAGAAACCAAGTGAGAGGGAGTGGTGGGTGCCCTGGTATCCACTAGACTCATTCAGGAGCTGTACCTCGACATGCTGCTCCAGCAGAGACATTCAGGGTTTCTTTGGGAAAACAAACCTAGAGAAATAAAGCAGCAGAGGAAAAGGTGGCAACTGGGTGTGTTCATGTGTCTTCCTCCACTGCTGTGAGCAGAGTGGAAGGGAAGAGAGCCTAGTGTGGAACAAAGCTGGGTATGTGTGGTATGGGTATGTGAAACCAAAGAAAAAGCTATGCTGAGAATTCAGCGTGGAGATTTTTACAGCTGAATCAGTGATGTGCTTGCAGGTATCTGCTACTCTGCAGGGTAAGGGCTGCTTTCTTTTCTTTTCTCTTCTCTTCTCTTCTTTCCCCCGTACCATTGGGCTGCCTGTTGTGCCTGCTAGAAAAGTCCCCCAGCGCACAGCTGACATTTGGGCCTCTCTGCTCTGGGAGTTGTGCTAAATGGCTTTGGAGCTGTTTCACAGGTCAGATTCCACCCGTGTGTTTGCTGCAGCTGTCCATTAGAAAGAAGGGTCACAGGCAGGTCTGGGTATCCACACTCTCCCTGTGAGCAAACAGCCCTGAGATCTCCCACTCCTCTAGTCTGCTGAGGACATGCTGAAGCTGCACGTCTGAGAAAGGAGAAGGAGCAGGACCTGTGCCAGGGCCCCTGGTTACTGGTACTGGTAACAACACTGATGGAGAGGTTCCTGTCTGACGTGCAGCCGCTGCTGTGACTGCACGTAGCCATTCCCTGGGGCATGGCTTTGTAAAAGGTTATTCAGTACCTACTGTAAAGTTTGCTTGTCTGGAACCAGCACAATGCAATGGCTTCACTGCAGCACGCTGGCCCCTTTAAGGCTAAATTTCATAAAGCTTTTTTATCTGCAGTTTCCTAAAATATAATCTGATAATTAATGGTTTGCTGAATCCATTATGAAGTGCAATTAGAGAGATGCAGGGTTCCTGTGGCTCTGAGGGGACTGGTAGCATTTATCTTCCTTTCCCTCGTGTCAAAAGGTTGAAACTGCAGTATTTCCACGCTGAGTGGTGATCCCCACATCTTGCAGCCCGAGACCCTGCAGCGAGCAGCATCCCTTCTGTCAAACTGCCCAGAGCCACCAAAGCACAGGAGATAAACAGATTGGAGTTTTCCAGCAGCATCTTGTGCTGGAAGCCACCAGGCAGAGATGGTCACCCAGGAGCGTGACAAGGTGGTTGTGCCAGTGAGAGACTTTATTGTTCCAATTAGAACTTGGAGAGGAGTGAAGAGCAAGGGGTGCTTCCAGGAGAGGGGCTTGGTGGAGCTGATGTTCTGAGTGACATTTTTTGCATGGTGACATCAAGAAAATGACAGTGTTGAAGTGTTGTACATGCCTTGAAGGGCTCCCACCTTTCTTTACCTTGAGTTGCGTGCAGGGTTTGCCCCCAGGCTTTGCGATGATGGTGAAATGGAGGAAGCGTGAGGTTAAGTTCCCACTGAATCCAGGAATGACCAGGAGATGGTGCTCAAGGTCTTGAGTAGTGCTAATGGCCAGGTGCCTCAGCACCTTTGCCGAAGCTCCTCTTGGCCTTCCCAGGCCTTCCCCAGCTCCTGGGCTGGCAGGCATGGGAGCCCTTGAGCCACTGCAAAGCTGAAGGACAACTCCAAGCCCTGGACAGAACACCTCCAAATCCTGGATATCGCTGCTTAAAGAAGAGCCTGAAACTGGCGAAAACTGGCGAAAACTCACCTCTGGAGAGGGTAAAATATATCTGCTCCTGAGGTGAAAAAGCCTGGGACCCCCTTTGGCTGGGAGAAGAGCAGGGGGTTGCTGCTGGAGACAATCTCATGCCTGACTGGACACAGAAGGGCTGTGTATGGTGCTTAGGGTGAGCACAGGGGTAATGGCAGAACAAGCAAGTATATCTTGATGGTCTCAGAGCAGATGGGGGGGGGGGGTTTGTCCCACAGGCTGGTGGAGATCAAAGCTGTTCCCCCTTTTCTGGCTCCACTAGGGCTGGAAGCTGGGCAAGCCCTGCCCCAGCAGCGTTGAGTGCTCTGGAGCAGGGGGGTAGTTGTCCAGGGGATGTTTTGCAGAGGTCCCAGGCTTCATTTGGGAGCCAATATCTGCAGTGAAGCTCATCTCCCTTTGTTCCTGAAAAACTTTGGAGGAAGAGTAAAGGTTTTGCAGGGACTGGGGAGAAGTTGCCTCATTTCTAGCCCTGTCACGAGGCAGAGGGGGCTTAGCTAGGGAAGAGCATGCAAGGGTTTGATCCGTTTGGTCCCTGTTGACTGAATGTTGTCACAGTTGAAGGGGGGTGGTGTAGGTCACACATCAGGCACATTTCAGGCTCGCATCTCCTGTTAAGGTCCCTCTCTCCTGCCTTTGTACCATGCAGGAGCCTGTGTGGGTGTATCCTTGGCAGAGTCCTGCCAGCAGTACACGCCCAGTGAGAGCTCTGCGGCTGTACCGAGACCGTCAAGCGTCTCCCGTATCATTAGGAGGAGATAATAACTCCGATCACCCCGTTCCAGTTCCTTCCTGACGGATGAAATATGCACATCAGAGCAAATTGCAGTGTTAGCAACACCTATGTTCTACCCTGAAGGAAGATGTGTTTCCTGGGGCACATCCTGGTCTGGTGTGCACAATGCTGAAGCTGCTGATCGCTGGCCATTTCCTGTTAGGCTGCATATTCTTTTATCCTCTGTGGAAATAGAATGTGGAGAATGAAAGATGCAGATACTGACTGTCCTGTAAACCAACTGATTGGAAGGAAAACCAAAACATCTATCTTTCTGATAATATCAATTTTGCAGGTCTTCTCCCAGGTGCTGGGTCAGCCACTAGGTTTTATGGGGTCCAATGTCTGTCCTGACCCGTGTGCCATCCTCTGTAGGGAAGCAGAGAAGCTGGAGCAGGGGACTGTCCTTCCTTTCTCTGTGTCCTCCTGTTGCAGGTGCAGGATGCTTTTGGAAAAAGGGCAGAGTGGCTGCAACTGAAGCCTGGGGTAACGTCCCGTGGAGGACGTTGGGTCAGTTAATGATTTATGTATCTCCATGCACTAGCTGGTGCCGTTTAGGGGGAAAAAATAAGCTTCTGACTGTTAGGAAGAGTCTGTTTTGTGTGCAGTTTTCGTTCTGACCCGGTGTCTGTCCCTGGGAGAAAGGCAAGGTGCTCCTGGGTATGGCAATGACTGTGAGCAGCCCTCGCTTGGCATTCCCCAACACAAAGAAGTTTTTCAGCCCCAGGGTGTTGTTTTAACACAGTATATGCAAATTCTGTGCTCTGTGCTTTGGTTTGGTTTTGGTTTTTTTTCAAATCCAACCCATCTGTGATGAGGCACAAAGATGGTGCCTCCTCACCCAGGAGCCAGGGATGGAGGTGGCAGGAGCATGGAGGGAGTTTGGACACTGCTTAAAGCCTCTTCTGGGGGAGAGGAGGAGGAGAGCAGGTCCCAGCAGTCTGGAAACCCTCTGTGTGAGTCAGGCAAGCCCTGGCAGCCCCTGCGTCCCCGGCTGATGCTGATGTCTTGGCAGATTTCATTATGGGTCTGGCGGGCGGCCAACGCGTCCCTGGTGAATTCAAGCACTGGAAAAGGGGAGCGATGCTCCAGCGGCCTCCAGCTCAGCAAACGCCAAGCGGTGTTTCGCAGGGCAGGGATGAGACGCCAGCAGCCGACGGGAATTCCCTCTCCGAGTAGCGGTGGTCGGGTGAGAGCTGAGCCGCTTCTCTGGGAGATGGGCTCAGTCACCTTCTGTAGCAGGGAGGAGCAGAGGGGCTGAGGGAGGGGGCTCGGCTGTCTCCAGCAGCGGTTAATGCGTCTAATCCCCCAGCACTGCCAGCTGTACGGTGCCTTGTTGCGGTAAGTTGCCGCGATCCCTAATTTCCTGCATTAAGACGGTAATTCCTTTTATCGGGTCTCCAGCCAGCCTTTCACACATGCTCAGAGCACGAGCAGAAGATTTGGCTTCGCCTTCCCCACACTGTTTATGGTCACTCAAAGCAGGACCTCTTCCCGGGTTTCTAATCATATTTAAGGAGACCTGATGAGGTTGCTCGTAGGTCATTTAATACGAGGCACGTGGATGCTGGGTAGCACTGGCTGTTAGCTCTCGTCTGCCAACAGGAGTGAGGCTGGGAAGCACCCATGGGTCCCACCAAGGCACCTGTTTCTGTGACCTGCAAGGAAACAGAGAATCCTCGCCAGCAAAGCGTGCAGGCGATAGAGTGGCTGGACGAGCAATAAGGGGCAGTGGGGATCCAAATCGCCTGGCTTGTGGGCACAGCCAAGCTGCGAGCGTCTCGGAACCATTACAGGTCAGTCTCTATCTAGGAAGAGGTGATGCTGGCTATGCAGAGACAGGAGGGGACTGGTCAGGAGGTCTGAAAGTACCCTGAGGTCTGCTGGTCATAAGCAGAGGTGTGCAGAGCCACGAGCGATGGTCAGGGGCTTTAGTAGCTCCTTTTGGCAGAAGTCAGGAGGTGTTTACTGCTGCCCCC
Source organism: Megaceryle torquata (assembly GCA_024611175.1). Lineage (NCBI taxonomy): Eukaryota > Metazoa > Chordata > Aves > Coraciiformes > Cerylidae > Megaceryle > Megaceryle torquata. The sequence goes on from JANIJG010021133.1 coordinate 41,200, forward strand.
TGCTCTGAGCATTACTGCAACTAGATGTCATTCCCATCCAGCTGCTCACCCACAGCAGCGTACGACAAGTAAGTGACAAATGGAAGGCTGTGCAGAAAACAGCCACCAGCACAACTCAAGAGCCTTGCTGCATGAGAGTGAAGGATCTTCAAGTGCTCAGTGTGTCTGAGGAGTGACCTGGTGGCAGCTGTCACCCTCCCGCCTACGCTGCAGAACTGTGTTCACTCCTGTCTGTACTCCAGTAAAGGCAGAGTGCTGAAGGGCATCGGCACAAGTAAAGGTCCTGCTGCAGAGAGCACAAATGTTTCAGTTGTCTTCCCTCTTGGACACCCTTGAGATGCCCAGCATCAAGGGCAGTCCAGACAGTGACCTTTCCAATTCTAGCAGGAGCATTCAGTCCTTTTCTTGTTCCTGGGAAGCTCAGAGTCAAGTTTATTGTCCTATATTTCATTCATCCTGTGGATCAGGGATACTTGGAGCCCTGCAGCATATGGGAAGCCTGGTCTGGGCAGGCTCTCTGCTTGTGTTCTTCTCTGTGCTTCCCAGACCTTCTCCCACTGACCACAGAGCCTCTTGCAGATGGGGAGGGCTGGCCAGGATGAGTCTGTTGTACACATCCTCACTCAGAGCACAGAAAAGCTGCCAACAGATAGGTCTGTTCAGGTAGATTGGATTTAGCTTGGTGCTGTGCAAAGTCATCTCAGCCCGCAGATCTTCTGGCCTCTGGAGGCTTCCTGCCAGAGATGAAGTTTGCTCTCCTCTTGGCTGTGATAAGGTGAGCAGAGCCCTGTCTCAGAGTTCAAACTGCCTGTGGAGATAATCTGTGCCCCTCCAGCTGTGCTGAACCTGCCAATGGGCGTGATGATGGCTTTCCTTGACATGTGAATCTGGTTTTCTCTGCCAAGGAGGCCAAGGCCATATGCCACCTACTTCATGGTGTCAAACTTCTTGGCCAGCCCCTTGGTAAGAAAGGGTTGGGCTTCAGTCCTTGCCAGCCACCCTCATCCCTCCATTCTGCTGGGCTTCACCTGGACATGGTCTCCCTGCAGATTCACCTCAGCACTCCATCCACCTTCACACCTGGTCTTGTCATCAGCCAGAGCATCTTCCCCAAGCTCACGCTACAGAGATGGTTCATCTTGATGTACGCTTGCCATGAGCTGAGCCCCATGTGGGGCCTTGCTGTTTAGAGGCTACACGTGGGTGCACATCCAGAAAGTCTCCGGGTGCTGGTAAATAACATCCCTTCTGGTCTGCAGGAGTCAAAAGGAGGGCTCTGTGCTGGGTGGAAGGTGGTGGGATGGCTGGAAGGACTCCATGGCAATTACAAACATGTGGGTCGTTCCCTTTATCCAGCTTGTATTATTTTCATCCAGCTCAGAGGCTACAACTGAGACAAGTTTAGTCAGAGCCGCCCTGTCACTTGATACTTAATGCCGTCATAATACCGCATTTAGCTCATTGCACTTCAAGCCTGAAATTGCTGCTTTTGTCTCCGAGCATTTAATAGCTGTTGTTATTGAGCTGTCCAGTTACAGGTGGGGCTTTTTCCAGCATGGTTACAGACAGCAGTGAATTCAGCGGTACGCAGGAGTAGGTCAGATGATCCCCGTGGCGTGTGTGAACTTCCATTTATCAACACTATGTTTCCCTCGCAGCGAAACGGGTCTCTGTTAGCAGTGAATTCCCTCTGCAGCTCCCTACAGCCTCTCTCATCGACTAACCCAGATAATCCTCTGCTATCTGCCGTGTCTCTGTAGATCTATTAAACACACAGAAGTTCCGGTGTCCTTGTGTGTAACCAGAGTATGTTGCAAGATTCTGTATCCCCCAGCGCAGGATACTGACAAAGTTTTATTGAAAGTCTAAATAAATAAACCACTTTTACTCACCCAGTGATTTAAGAGGGCTTTTCTGTTTTAGAGGTGAAGCTTTGCTGTTCACTTGATGGGCTGGTTCAGATTATTGGTGATGGAACTGAGCAGGAGCTGCTGCAGGTGGTGGGACACTGTGGTACGTGACTGGATGTGACATCCCAGGAGCGTTGCACAGTTGGGGTTGGGTCTGCCTGCAGCACTTGTGGAGGGTGAGGGCAGGTGGGACTTGCCTGGGGGCTTCACGCTACCTTGCTTTCACATGGAAGAAACCAAATTCTCTTTGTCCTCGGGGATACACACAGGTGACTATCAAGCTCTGGCAGGCTCTGTCCTCTCCTCAGTCTCAGGAGGGCCAGCAGAGCAGGTAGCACAGAAAGAGCATTACTGCTGATACTTCTCATTGCTTGTGTCTTGGTACCTGTCCCCCCTTCCCCTTTCTCACTGCAAAAGGTTCTACTGCTCCTGCATGCCCAATGCAAACAGTGGAGAAGGTTGGTTCAGCACCTGGCGGAGAATTGCAGATGCCCAAGAGATTCTCTTGAGTGTCTTGGAGTAGTTCTGGGAAGTGAGGGGAGGATCAGGGTCTCTGTGCTTCTCCATGTGTCAGCCATGTCCCCGCACCCCACATGCCCCAGCAGATGCAGGATGCAACCCTCGAACAGCCTGCCCAGCTGCTCTGCCCCTGACAGACCCCTGCAGCCCCAGCAGGAGCCTGAGCTCCCCCTTCCCTCCCTGAAGCAGGGAGCTCTCCTTGACAAAGCAAAACCTGGATCAGGGCAACCCCTGGTATCAGCACAGCCTGGGGCTGGTGTGATCAGGAGCAGCCCTGTGGAGAAGGCCTTTGGGCTGCTGGTGGAGGAAAAGCTGGAGCTGAGCCGGCCCCATGCACTGGCAGCCCAGAGCCACCGGCACCCTGGGCTGCACCCCCAGCAGCATGGGCAGCAGGGGACGGGGGGATCCTGCCCCTCTGCTCCCAGGGCTCTGGGGAGACCCCCCTGCAGTTCTGGGGCAGCTCTGGAGTCCTCAGCACAGCAGAGACAGGGACCTGGTGGAGCGGGGCCAGAGGAGCCCCAGCAATGC